>JASPKZ010008183.1:0-293687 GCA_030220185.1 Diploptera punctata
GCTATTTTCTCGGAAACTAACCATAGGAATTGACCTAAATTATATATATTAACAATGCATCAGTGCCCCTATAGTATAACATAAAGTATCCATCAATACCTGCTAAAATAGTCATCCTCAGCATGAGAAACAAAATCATAAAAACGCCTATTTTCTCGGAAAACTAAACCATAGGAATTGACCTAAATTATATATATTAAACAATGCATCAGTGCCCCTACATAGTATAACATAAAGTATCCATCAATACCTGCTAAAATAGTCATCCTCAAGCACATGAGAACAAAATCATAAAAAACGCTATTTTCTCGGAAACTAACCATAGGAATTGACCTAAATTATATATATTAACAATGCATCAGTGCCCCTATAGTATAACATAAAGTATCCATCAATACCTTCTAAAATAGTCATCCTCAGCATGAGAACCAAAATCATAAAAACGCTATTTTCTCGGAAACTAACCATAGGAATTGACCTAAATTATATATATTAACAATGCATCAGTGTCCCTATAGTATAACATAAAGTATCCATCAATACCTTCTAAAATAGTCATCCTCAGCATGAGAAACAAAATCATAAAAACGCTATTTTCTCGGAAACTAACCATAGGAATTGACCTAAATTATATATATTAACAATGCATCAGTGCCCCTATAGTATAACATAAAGTATCCATCAATACCTTCTAAAATAGTCATCCTCAGCATGAGAAACAAAATCATAAAAACGCTATTTTCTCGGAAACTAACCATAGGAATTGACCTAAATTATATATATTAACAATGCATCAGTGCCCCTATAGTATAACATAAAGTATCCATCAATACCTGCTAAAATAGTCATCCTCAGCATGAGAACCAAAATCATAAAAACGCTATTTTCTCGGAAACTAACCATAGGAATTGACCTAAATTATATATATATATATATTAACAATGCATCAGTGCCCCTATAGTATAACATAAAGTATCCATCAATACCTGCTAAAATAGTCATCCTCAGCATGAGAAACAAAATCATAAAAACGCTATTTTCTCGGAAACTAACCATAGGAATTGACCTAAATTATATATATTAACAATGCATCAGTGCCCCTATAGTATAACATAAAGTATCCATCAATACCTGCTAAAATAGTCATCCTCAGCATGTGAAATAAAATCATAAAAACGCTATTTTCTCGGAAACTAACCATAGGAATTGACCTAAATTATATATATTAACAATGCATCAGTTGCCCCTATAGATATAACATAAAGTATCCATCAATACCTGCTAAAATAGTCATCCTCAGCATGAGAAACAAAATCATAAAAACGCTATTTTCTCGGAAACTAACCATAGGAATTGACCTAAATTATGTATATTAACAATGCATCAGTGCCCCTATAGTATAACATAAAGTATCCATCAATACCTGCTAAAATAGTCATCCTCAGCATGAGAAACAAAATCATAAAAACGCTATTTTCTCGGAAACTAACCATAGGAATTGACCTAAATTATATATATTAACAATGCATCAGTGCCCCTATAGTATAACATAAAGTATCCATCAATACCTGCTAAAATAGTCATCCTCAGCATGAGAAACAAAAATCATAAAAACGCTATTTTCTCGGAAACTAACCATAGGAATTGACCTAAATTATATATATTAACAATGCATCAGTGCCCCTATAGTATAACATAAAGTATCCATCAATACCTGCTAAAATAGTCATCCTCAGCATGTGAACCTAAATCATAAAAACGCTATTTTCTCGGAAACTAACCATAGGAATTGACCTAAATTATATATATTAACAATGCATCAGTGCCCCTATAGTATAACATAAAGTATCAATCAATACCTGCTAAAATAGTCATCCTCAGCATGAGAACCAAAATCATTAAAAACGCTATTTTCTCGGAAACTAACCATAGGAATTGACCTAAATTATATATATTAACAATGCATCAGTGCCCCTATAGTATAAACATAAAGTATCCATCAATACCTGCTAAAATAGTCATCCTCAGCATGTGAACATAAAATCATAAAAACGCTATTTTCTCGGAAACTAACCATAGGAATTGACCTAAATTATATATATTAACAATGCATCAGTGCCCCTATAGTATAACATAAAGTATCCATCAATACCTGCTAAAATAGTCATCCTCAGCATGAGAAACAAAATCATAAAAACGCTATTTTCTCGGAAACTAACCATAGGAATTGACCTAAATTATATATATTAACAATGCATCAGTGCCCCTATAGTATAACATAAAGTATCCATCAATACCTGCTAAAATAGTCATCCTCAGCATGAGAACCAAAATCATAAAAACGCTATTTTCTCGGAAACTAACCATAGGAATTGACCTAAATTATATATATTAACAATGCATCAGTGCCCCTATAGTATAACATAAAGTAATCCATCAATACCTTGCTAAATAGTCATCCTCAGCATGAGAAACAAAATCATAAAAACGCTATTTTCTCGGAAACTAACCATAGGAATTGACCTAAATTATATATATTAACAATGCATCAGTGCCCCTATAGTATAACATAAAGTATCCATCAATACCTGCTAAAATAGTCATCCTCAGCATGAGAAACAAAATCATAAAAACGCTATTTTCTCGGAAACTAACCATAGGAATTGACCCAAATTATATATATTAACAATGCATCAGTGCCCCTATAGTATAAAATAAAGTATCCATCAATACCTGCTAAAATAGTCATCCTCAGCATGAGAAACAAAATCATAAAAACGCTATTTTCTCGGAAACTAACCATAGGAATTGACCCAAATTATATATATTAACAATGCATCAGTGCCCCTATAGTATAACATAAAGTATCCATCAATACCTGCTAAAATAGTCATCCTCAGCATGAGAAACCAAATCATAAAAACGCTATTTTCTCGGAAACTAACCATAGGAATTGACCTAAATTATATATATTAACAATGCATCAGTGCCCCTATAGTATAACATAAAGTATCCATCAATACCTGCTAAAATAGTCATCCTCAGCATGAGAAACAAAATCATAAAAACGCTATTTTCTCGGAAACTAACCATAGGAATTGACCTAAATTATGTATATTAACAATGCATCAGTGCCCCTATAGTATAACATAAAGTATCCATCAATACCTGCTAAAATAGTCATCCTCAGCATGAGAAACAAAATCATAAAAACGCTATTTTCTCGGAAACTAACCATAGGAATTGACCTAAATTATATATATTAACAATGCATCAGTGCCCCTATAGTATAACATAAAGTATCCATCAATACCTGCTAAAATAGTCATCCTCAGCATGAGAAACAAAATCATAAAAACGCTATTTTCTCGGAAACTAACCATAGGAATTGACCTAAATTATATATATTAACAATGCATCAGTGCCCCTATAGCATAACATAAAGTATCCATCAATACCTGCTAAAATAGTCATCCTCAGCATGAGAAACAAAATCATAAAAACGCTATTTTCTAGGAAACTAACCATAGGAATTGACCTAAATTATATATATTAACAATGCATCAGTGCCCCTATAGTATAACATAAAGTATCCATCAATACCTGCTAAAATAGTCATCCTCAGCATGAGAAACAAAATCATAAAAACGCTATTTTCTCGGAAACTAACCATAGGAATTGACCTAAATTATATATATATTAACAATGCATCAGTGCCCCTATAGTATAACATAAAGTATCCATCAATACCTGCTAAAATAGTCATCCTCAGCATGAGAACCAAAATCATAAAAACGCTATTTTCTCGGAAACTAACCATAGGAATTGACCTAAATTATATATATTAACAATGCATCAGTGCCCCTATAGTATAACATAAAGTATCCATCAATACCTGCTAAAATAGTCATCCTCAGCATGTGAACCTAAATCATAAAAACGCTATTTTCTCGGAAACTAACCATAGGAATTGAACTTATTAAGTAGCTAGTAAAATACTCCACGGCGTGACGGCCATTGGTTTATCAGCCTGCTGCTGGTCTCACATCCACATGTGAGGTAGATGAACATAAGCCAGTGTAGGGGTGACATGTGGTCTGCGTGTCGGGTCCCCCAGCCGTTATGGCTGGTTTTCTCACCCTGGTGCCGCTACTTATTGTAGCTACACAAATGCCTCACGTTGCTGGGTGGGCACCGGTCCCATACTGTCCAAAATCCCATGATAAAATCTCTTCTCTCCGTGGAGACTCGAACCAGCAAGTCCCGTAGCTCTGCGCCAAGGCGTCTTGTCCTAACGGCGTGGAGTAATTAGCTAACACCAAAATGAATGCATGAGAAAAGATTCACAAAATGTATTATTCAAATTAATATGTATATAACATCATATGGCCATCGCAATCATCATCATTCATATTCATCTTAGATTAAGCTTTGGATTAAGGACTCTCCTGGCGCACCACTATCATCATCATCACCCATCATATCATCGGGGCAACGTAACCCCGCCTTCCAGGCGCCCCAACCTCAGAAGTGGGTTACGATTACGCCAATGCCAGGAGAGATCACCAGAAATGTCCCAAAGGCAACCTGGGACACTAAAAAAATATTGTGGAAAATTACTTTATATAACTAATAAATATACTGTGATAAAAAAAATTTAACACAATTTAATCTACAATTACAAAGACAACACCATAAACATTAAATTAAATAACAGATTTTCTGAAGAAGGAATTATAAATCGTGGTGTGAGACAAGGCTGCCCCCCTATCCCCAACACTCTTTGCGATTTATATCAACGAAGTAATATGTTGCTGGAACATGAAATATAAATTTGGAATAAGAATATCAGAAAATAGAACATTAAACACCCTATTGATTGCAGATGACCAAATAATAATAGCAAATTCTGAAGATAATCTACAGAAAGGTCTGTATGAACTTAACAAAATTATAGAAGAATATGGATTGAAGATATCTACAGAGAAAACAAAAATTATGGCATTTCAAGGTGTAGATCCTGTCAGAAGTAAAATTGTACTGGACAATAACATTTTGGAGCAGGTGAATAATTTTACATATCTAGGATGCAATATCTCATATGAAGAAGAAAAGGATGTAAATGCAAAAATGTCTAATTTTTAAAGAATTTTAGGGTTAATAAATTCTATCTTGAAGTCACAGTTAGTCCAAACAACATTCAAGACTAAAAGTGTATAAAACACTGGTTCTTCCAGCTCTTTTGTGTGGTAGCGAAGTACGGACGTTGAAACAGAAGGATATACAGAGACTTAGATCTGCTGAAATGAGATACCTTCGGAGGACTGCAGGATACACACTACTAGATCACAAGACATCGTAGAAGAATTACACATGGAACCGTTAGAAAAAAAATCTGATTATAAGTCAAGATGGACGCAACATGTTCATCGAATGGAAGATCACAGGATACCCAAACAAATGTTAAGATATCAACCTGCAGGAAGAAGACCAGGACGTCCACTCAAAAGACTTCTGGATGGTGTTTCTCTAGAGACCAAAACAGGTAAACAAATGGCCTAAATTCGTGAATGTACTATGATGATGATAATTCTATTATCCCGTTACTCGTGAGAAATAAAAGTTTAGTTAAGGTAGATACATTAAAAAAAAGGCATCGGTTATAAATAGTCAGGGGTTTTATGTAACAAAAGATAAGATTGCAAATGTACTACATATTATTCAACTGTTTGTGTGTGAAACCAAGATAAAAGACAATCAGAATTCTAACTTATTATTATCTATTCAACCGTTTGTGTGTGTGAAATCAAGATATAAGACAGAATTGTAAACTTACTTCTATTATCTGTTCAACTGTTTGTATGTGAAACCAAAACAAAAGACAGTCGTACGTACTTTGTTGCAATCTTACTTTGAAGTAACATAAAAACTGTAACTTGATTGCTGATTAATCTTCTATTACAAGTTCCAATTTTAAAATAAAATCTTGGGCTGAAAAGTAACAATGACGATGATAGATGATAATGGGATTTGGAAAACAAATGTGTAAGCGAACATACATTTTGTAGATTCTATCAAGTTAATGTACGTAATCATTACATAATTCAGTGTTTTATTCCCAGCATCCAGTTCGCGTGGCTGCAGTTAAGCAGTTTTTAGTGAATACAACACCATATTAACGCAACAATGTCACAAGGCAAAAATTAACAGCTCTAACTTTATGTAATAAACAAGAAATTAAGTTTAAAATATCTAATACGCAAGAAAGATTTTACAAACGAAAAAAGTTACATTAAAACGGTTTCATGTGTAACATAATGTTGGTACATTTATGAATAATGGAATGTTGATACTCTATTAAATGTAGACAACTTGGTCAGACTCTGTTTTATGTTCATGTTCTTCAGGATCCCGTGAATAGTTACTTCTATTTTTACATCGATTTCCTTTAAATTTGTCGATTATAAAAATATTTTAATTATTTTATAATAATAATTAATCTTCCCCCGAGGAGTGATTTTGGAAATAAACAGGATGAAAATCGTACAAATTATGAATAATAATAAGAAGAATTAATCAAGAGTAGTATTCGTATAGATATGTTTGTAGTAGAATTGTCTGGTAGCGTAGTGAAATATGAATCCAGAGGTCCAGGGTCAAATCCCGTCCAGGTATTTATTTTTCTTATCATGTCATATATCCATCCATCCATCCATAGTAATTGTGCGCGAGGGTAGGTCTTTCACTGCAATCATAGCATTTTCATGCTATGCTTTGCAGTTTTACTAGGGAATTGTAGGTGTTATAGCTTCTCGTTGCTTTCCACACCGGTGAAGGATGATGATGATGATGATGGCCATATGATTTTGGGGACCGTTTTTCCTGACATTTGTCTTACAGGTGACGAAAAACCCCGATAAAGACCTCACCCAGAATAACTGTCCCGACCGGGGATCGAACCCAGGCCCGCTGCGTGACAAGGCAGCACGCTACATCGAGACCACAGCGGTGGACCATATCATATGTATATATATATATATATATATATTGGTTGAGGATACCTATATAACAGAAATAATCCTAAATAATATATATTGTTATAAGAAATGTAGTAATTATTAACCCGGCCAGCCTCATGGGCTAGTGGTGAGCGTTTCTGACTAGTCTTAATGAGGTCCCGGGTTCGATTCCCAGTCAACCCATGGGAATTTTTCCTTAAAGGGAATTATTCCTGTGTTTGCCCATGGTGTGCAATTTAGGTTAAGAACTCTCCTGGCGCTTCATCGGGGTAACGTAACTCCGCCTTCCAGGTGCCCCAACTTCAGAAGTGGGTTAATAAGCCAATGTCAGGAGAGAACACCACAAATGTCGAAATGACAACCTGGGACATTGAAAAAAAAATTATTAATCTATATTTTCTAATAAATATTGAATTTGTATTGTATTGTAAGCCCATGTTTTCCCTTAACAGAGATTTAGGTGCTCTTCCCCTACAGGAAGAATTTGAACCATACTAATTTAGTTACACTTGTTTTCGTATAGATGTCATTTGAGTGGTCCGTGGTCAGCGTTCCGCTTCATACTGACATCTAGGAAACCAAGGTAGTACTAGGACGGGGAAATTCGGTAAATTTTGCTTAGAGGCTTTTTCATTGAGGCTTAAGGATCTTTTACGAGCCTGAAAATCTTCAGACTCGAGACCCACGGCTTAAAGTCAACTCCCGGAGGACTTGCTCCTTGGATTTTTCCGTCCTAAAAAATCCATCGACCCCGGCCGGGTTTGAACCCGTGACCCTCGGGACCAGAGGCAAGGAGCATAACCACTAGTCCACCGCGGCCGAATATTACATTTGGAATAACGTTAAAATATGCTCATTTTCCCTGAAGTACAAAAAAAGTAATTAAACTCAAAGTTAACACTTGCTATTGTAGTTCTGACAATTAAAACAACTTTTTACAACTAGCAATTTAAGACATACTTGTGTGTGTGGGGGTCATTGAAATCTATTTAAATTAGACATTCGTCTTGTGGGAAAGGTGTTGGTCACCTTGTTACGTACCCGCTTTGCGATCGGAAGTCAAGACTGTCGCCGTTCATAGAAGGATAATGCTTTTTATGTTTTGATTTTCTTTCAAATATTAGAGTATAGGTGGAGCAAGCGGTTAGACGCTGGGGTCCCGAGTTCGAGTCTCGGTCACTCCATGTGGGTTTCGTGGTGGACGAAACGGAGCTTGGACAGGTTTTTCTCGGGGTTTCTCCCGTTTTCCCCTGTCACAAATTTTATTCCACCATTTCTCCATACTCGGGGGCACGCCGTAGCTTAGTGGTTAAGGCACTGCGCTACAACTCGGAAGGCCGAGGGTTCAAGTCCCAGTGGGGGTCAGGTTTTTTAAACTGACCAAAAAACCGTCTGGCGGCACTATGTTCCTGGGGTCGACTCAGCCTCTAATGGAAATGAGTACCGGACGCTTGTTCTGGGGGTAAAGGCGGCCGTCACTCAGGGTTGACAACCCGGCTGACATCAAGTGCCGATTGTCTAGAAAAAGTGGGAGCCTTAACCTCCTACTACCCCAAGGGCCTCGCGAGGCCTGTAGTGGGATCACTTTACTTTACTTTTATTTCTCCATACTCATTTAATCCATTTCCATTCATCCGCCCCTGCGATGGTGCATCTGGAGTGGTCGACCGGCACCCTCGTCATTCACAGACCTCTATAAACATAGGGGCTTCATCTCATCTCATTCATGTACCCGACCCTCAGACACGAGTTGATAATATGTATGGTATAACCTTTTTTTCTTGTTGATAATCGTAACAATTGAATTTGCATATCGGGAGCAGAAAGTAAACAAACAGCTGGTGTTCAAATGGTTGCTACAGACATTTCGTTTTGCAGGTGGTGACGTCAACAAGCTGGCCATCATAATATTGGAGCATTGAAGATAGGTTATGAAGTGTTTTATAAGGTGAAATGAAGAAAAGGTACTCACCGCAGAGTGGCTGGTGTGCAGGCAGCAGGCGATGAGGATCCCCAGCGCGGGCAGCAGAGCCAGCCGGAGTTGCCGCATACTTCAACACAAGCTGCTTCAATGCTCCATGCTGTTCCCAAGTCACTCTGCCCTCTTCCCCTCTCCCACAAGCTGCAGGTTCGCCGGCTGGAAATCTCCAAGGGTTTTCTTCTCTATTCCACTTTATCAAGAGGAATTCTTGTTGAGGAAGGGGCGTGTGAGTTTAACCCCTCCCGCCCGCCGGTCCGGCCGTGGTGAGGCTGTCTGAAGAAGGACCTCAGTGGTGTTGGAAGACTAGATCTAGGCGCACCGGTGGCGGAATGGCCGGCCCCGGGCTGCGGTACGTGTGTTTTAGTGTTGTGTTCAAAAAGTGTTAATCATTATTGTGTTGCAAGTGAAGGCAAAAATTGCGTTTGTGGTTTTGTTACAGGTTCATCGCATCCATCGCTTGGTTGACGACGTGCACCACTGCTGTAAGTTTATTTCTATTCTTGCTCTTCCGCATTCTTTCCTCTCTGCAGCGTTCTTAAATATGTTTCATTAACATTTAAATCGGCAAAACACTTATTTAAATGTGGCGGACCGCAGTGAAAACGAAATGATGCGTAACTGTTATTATTAGGTACGTTGTGATATTCTAAAAAAAAAAAAAAACGAATCTCTTCTCGTTAGTTTTCATCTGTTTTTATTAAAATTACGAAGTTAATGAAGCCAATTGTTGTATTTCATAAGATACTTTTTTTATTTAAGGGTTAAAAAAATATTGCGAAACTTTGAAGACGATCTTCTAGAGACCGTTCAACTATATCATTGCCGTGTAAACGAAATACACATTTGTATGCTGTTTTCTTGTGCCTGAAAAGAATAAAATATAGAAAATGGCTACTGACTAATTAAATTACACAATCTCACTTCGTAAAAGTTTAATGCAATACAGACTAAAATAAATCTATAAGAAAGGAAGTTGCATAAAAATTATCATACGTAATGCCACGAGTGATTTCCAAATTATCGATAAATTCACGACTCACGAAGTGAGGAGCGAATTTATTTAGAGAATTTGGAAATCAAGAGTGGCATTTGTTAGGACTATTTAACGAATAAAATTAAGCTTTTTACTCACAAATCACTATTTAAATATAGTTATTTAAAAATATTTTTATATATTTAATGTAAACGGCGATATTTGAAAACAAATGAGAAACGATTGGTATGCTTCATTTGTTCATGACTGCAACCAGATCATATTATTTATTGCCAAAGGAACGCAATATTGTAAGAATGCACCCTAGTGGAGAAATTTATAACAAACATTATAGGTATTAATTAATTTCTGATGTCCTATGATGTAAATATGTCAATTATATTTTTCTGCAACGTCATTTCCTGGAAAATAATTCGTTTAAGAAAGTGCAAACAGTGTTTTTTGTGGTATAATCGATTGCTACAAATGTTTTTTATATTATCCCCCCGCATACGCTATCTGCTGACATTCATGCACTATATATACAATCTGGTAGCCGTATTTCTTAGAGGGTCAGTGACTGCAAAATAATGCTATGACCTATTCAGAATGTTAAAAAGAAGGAGTCTTCTTTAATATGATAAACTTCAGTTGATAAATTCGAGGCGAAACACGACTGTGATTGGTTGTAATTAAAAAATCATTGAAATGTGATTGGTCATTGACTCCCAATTGGGACATGAGTTAAATAGTCATCATCAAGTACAGTCAGGGACCAGACCATTGGCCTATTCCGCTTCAGGATAGAAATTGGTCCCTCCATCGCTTCTTAGGTCGTCCTGAGTCTCTTCTTCCTGTGGGTTTGTACTTGAATACCTTCAGAGGTAGTCTATTGTTTGGCACTCTTAAGTACGTGTTCATGCCATTTATTTTGGTAGAATTATTAAAAACATATTATTTTATTAACTGATACAGGTTGGACATCGAAGGTAAATAATATAAATATTTTTATTATTTAATCAGAATTCTCCTTAAAGCAGATGTTTGTCTCCAGTCGAACAATTTCTAAACATAAAACAGATAAAATAAAAAATATATATTTCTTGCGAAAAACAAGTGACCTCTCCTCTCGCTAAGAAATGTGTTTTCGTTCTTATTTATTTCGAGATTCTTGGATATCTCTTACTTTAAGGGAGGAAAGGAGATTACGAGTATTTGAGAACACGCCTTCTCATTCCTCTTAAAACACCTGTGAAATCTTAAATATGTTTTATTTTAAAAAATACTGCGAAACTCTGAAGACCTTCTAGAGACCGTTCAACTAAAACAAATGCCATTGCCAGGTAAAATAAATGCACATTTGTATACTGTTCCATTTCTCTGTGAATAGTTTTAAATAATGTCCGTCGTTGTGGCTTGGTCGGTAGAGTCCCTAGCTTCCACTCCGGCGACCCGGGTTCGATTCCTGGCGGGGTAGGGGATTTTAAATCTCCACCTTGGGACTGGGTGTGTGTGTGTGTGTCCTGTCCTTGTGTCTATGTAAGAATTAAAGAAAGTTAACAAACAGGTAAAACAAACAAAGAAAAAGGTAAAACAATAAGGAAAATCAGTATAAACGGAAAAAAAATACAGAAAATGGCTACTGACAAATGAAAATATAGGATCTCATTTCGTAAAAATTGTAATGTAATATAGAGTGAAATAAGCCCATAAGAAAGGAACTTGCATAAAAATATATTATTTTATTAACTGATACATTATTGGATATCGAAGATAAAATAAAATAAAATATTTTTATTTAACTAGAATTTTCCTTAATGTATATGTTTATCTCCAGTGGAACAATATCAAAATATAAAATAGATAAAATAAAAAAAAACTTATCATCATCATCGGCACCAGCATCATCAAGGATTAGACCTGCTGGTGTGTTCCGATCTCATGTCAGAATTGGTCTGTCCATCTTTTACTGGGTCTTCCTACATTTCATCTTCCTAGTGGTTTATAATGAAGTTATACGAAAAATAAGTGATTTCTTTTCTGGCTCAGAAATATGTTTTCGTTGTTTTTTATTTCGAGATTCTTAGATTTTACAGACGTTACCACTTCTAGGTTGTTTGTGTGCGTGTCTTAAAGTTGTCCGTTCACTGTTACGTAATCACGTGTTTTGTATTATTAATTGATAAATGTATCTTTTGTGTTAACAAATCTACGACTCGCTCTTGCATTGACGAATGATATAAGTAACAAAACAGCACAACAAGTTGGCTGCCCGGGATTTAAATTTTTAATAAATGTACCGTGTGTTAAGATATACAATCCAGACTTCTATGTAATTACCTCAGTCTCAGAACTTAAAATGTTGAAGGGCTAGAATATTATATTTCATCCTCATGTTACATATTCCGGTCAATACTACGCGTTTTAAATATATAATAATAATAATAATAATAATAATAATAATAATAATAATAATAGCTTTCTTTTACCTGGCAGAGTTAAGGCCTTAAGGCCTTGTCTGCCACTCAACCAGGTTTTAAAAAATACAAAAAAAAATAGTCTTACATGTAAATTACAATCTACATAAACGATTACATGTTATAAATACAATACAATTAATATTTATAATGTATTTTGATTTCTACTATTTAATTTTGTACTAGAGCAGCCATTAAATCTTTAGAGAATGAGGAAGGCTTACAAGTATTAATTAATAAGCTGTTAGTTTATGCTGATGATGTAGTACTATTGGCCGATAGCGAGACGATACTAAAGGCCAACACGCACACACTACTGAGTAACACTAAGAAATTAGGACTGGAAGTAAATATCTATAAAACTAAATATATGGTCACACGTAGAAATACATTATATAATGGAAATGGACAGCTAATGACAAATGAGGGAAATTTTGAGGAAGTGGCTGAATTCAAATACCTAGGAACAATAATCACAAATAGGAATGAGATGCACAAAGAAATTAAACATAGGCTCAATTCTGGAAATGTGTGTCATTATGCATTGCAGGGACTCTTGATGTCCCAACTCCTTTCAAAAAACGTTAAACTGAAAACATATAAAACTATTATTCTACCAGTTATATTATATGGTGCGAAACATGGACTCTTACTTTAAGGGAGGAAAGGAGATTACAAGTATTTGAGAATAAAGTACTTAGGAAAATGTTTGCACCAAAGAGGGATGAACAGACAGGTGAATGGAGAAGACTACATAACAATGAACTACATGGTATTTATAGGAAGCCAGATATAATAAGAACAGTTAAGTCTCGTAGACTGCGATGGGCAGGACATGTGGCACGAATGGGGAATTAAAGAGGTGCGTGGAAGCTTCAGGTAAGGAAACCAGAGGCAAAACGCCCAGTTGGTAGACCAAGAATGAGGTGAGCGAAGTAGATTTTACAGGGAATGATTGGAAAACATTAGCTCAGGATAGGGATGTATGGACAGCTTATGTACGCGCCGCCATGGACCTACGTGTTTCGATAGCGCCAGTTAGTTAGATATGCGCCTGTCATTGGAACAAATAAACACAGTACATTTTTTCTCCACGGTGCGACAGGCCGGCTGCTGGCTTCTCATCCATATGTGTTAATCAGAGATCATCTAGCCAGTGTAGGGGTGACATCTAGTCAGCATATCGGGTCCTCCAGCCGTTACATACTCTTTTTTCTCAATCTGAAGCCGCTAATTATAATAGCTACCCAAATTTGCTATGATGTCATGTTGTCCTAAACTGGCTACAATTCCAAGAGAAACTTAGGGAGAAGATGTCCCGTGGCTCTACAATGCTTTAAAGCCGCTTGACTAAGCCTTCCTTACCACGTTTAAATAAAAGTAATTTTGTACTCACCAAATTGAGACGTACATCCTAGGTTCCAGGAGCCACCTAAAACACAAGCAAAACACTTGGGATAACATATTTACCAGTGAAAGTAGTACATTAGGACGCGAGGTTGGGAAGTGGTTTTTACAGAAGTCAGGAAAATGTTTAAAAACCTCGCTATCGCTCAGTTTTTAATTTCCGAGATTCTGTAAAACACTTCACAAACGTGCGTTGTACATTATTTTTTGCACGATGGTGTTTTCAAAATAATAAATAATAGTAAAATAATAACATCTTTATTAGAAATATTTGCGTTCATAAAAACAATTGACTAACGTTAACAGTGTGCGCAATGTTAATTATTTGACACTACTAGAGGCTGTGATACCAATTTAGTGATAAAATGGCGGCAAGTACATATGTATTGTTTTATATTGTTTCAAATAAAGTTCAGTTCATTTAAAATGCAGTGATTTGTTTCGTATAATGTATATTAACACTACCTTTTGGATATATATTTTTTTGTATATACATTGTACATAGTATACATAAAGGGCAGTGGTTTTACTTCCCACACGTGGTTTGTAATATGTAATACTACAGTATAGTTATTTAGGTTGGCAACCCCGAAATGTAGGAAGTTGAACTTTCAATCATGATCGTCATTGCTGTAAGTACGACAAAACGCACTATCGCGCAAAACCAAATATTCGGTCGAAATTTAGTATCAGACAGGTATAGGCAGGTTTTCTCAACCTGGAGTCGCTACTTATTGTTGCCTCACGATGCTGGGTGGGCACCGGTCCCATAGTGGCAGAAATTACAGGAGAAAAAAATTGTCAATATTGTGGTAAGAGGATAACTTCTCAAATCTGGACGCCAGGTAAGTAAGAGTGTAGGAATTGAGGAGCTTGAAAAGTAGTGAAAGAGAGTGCAATTTACGTCTGTCAGTAAGACGGAGCCAAGAGAGGTTATTGAAGTGTTCAGAAATATGGTCATAACGGCGGATATTGAAAATTAATCGAACGCAAGCATTATGAACACGCTGCAGTCTCTGCGACAAGTCGTGGTTGTGATCATTATATAGGTTCACCAGGAAAGTCCTTAATCCTAAAGTAAATGCGAACGATGATGGTTATGATGACCAGATTATGTTCGGGGACCGTTTGGGCCTTAAAGTGTCCTGACATTTGTCTTACAGGTGAGGAGAAACCCCGAGGAAACTTGTACCGACCGGGGATCGTACCCGGGCCCGCTACGTGACAAGGCAGCACGCCCTCGAGACTACATCGGTGGACTTAAGAATGAAAATAATTGCGAAGAAAATTTGCTTGTAAGATATATAACTCTGACAAATTCTGTTTGAGAATCATTGAAATGTCAGTTGTGCCACTTTTACTTTGACAGACATCGTAAGCAAGTGGTATATTTAGTGCAATGTGTTGAATCTCTTGAATACGTTTGGTCATGTCTCGTACAGTACCAGGAGGCTGTGCACATGAAGCGGATGATGCTAATCAGATACCAATTCAGCGTTTATCACGATGGCCCCAGTAAGACAATTAAAAATCTTACTCAAGTTGGTCAGTTCTCAAATACGGCTCTCTAATGCTAACTCATTCGGTTACTATTTCTTAAAATTTTCAATATTATTACAATTTCAAATCAATCACAAAAGTATTAATTTTTTCTTCAAAATCCAAAACTCCAATCACGACAGCACTAGAAGGCCCTTAGCCTACCAGCCGGCTGCTGGCCTCACGTCCACACGTGTTAATCACAGAGGTAGATGATCATAAGCTAGTGTAGGGGTGACATGTGGTCAGCATTTATAACTGGTTTTCTCAACCTGGAGCCGCTACTTATTGTAGCTACCCAAATGCCTCACGATGCTGGGTGGGCACCGGTCCCATACTGGCAGAAATTCAATAAGAAAATTTCTTCCCCCCATGGGGACTCGAACCAGCGCAAGTCCCGTAGCTCTGCGCCAAGGCAGGTTGCCTTAACCACTCGGCTACGGCGCGGGGCCCAAAATCCAAACGTCTTCATATATCAGACCAGCCTGATGGGCTAGTGGTCAGTGTTTCTGACATTTCATGAGGTCCCGGGTTCGATTCCCGGTCAAATCATAGGAATTTTTCCTTAAAGGGAATTATTCCTGTGGTTGTCCATGGTCTGGAATTTAGGTTAAGAACTCTCCTGGTGCTTCATTATCATTTATCACCCATCATATCATCGGTTAACGTAACTCCGCCTTCCAAGCGCCCCAACTTCAGAAGTGGGTTACAATTAAGCCAATGCCAGGAGAGAACACCAGAAATGTCGAAATGACAACCTGGCGCATTGAATAAAATATATATATATATATATATATATATATATATATAATCCTGCACATATTTATTCTTCTTCTTCTTCCTTTCGAGGATTAGGTCAATGCGACCCGTCAGTCTCAAGTCCATCGTTTCCTTGGCCGTCCCAAATATCTTTTTCCACGTGGTTTGTAGGTGTTGATCTTTTTAGGTAATCTTGTATTGTCCATTCTGTCTAAATGTTCTTTTCACTGGTATTTGTGCTCTTCTACTTTATAGACTATTGAAAATGTCTCCAGTTCATTTCTTATTGATTCATCGTGTAATCTATCCATGCCTCCATATATTTGTAATTTATAAACTTCTGATCTCGTAGACTGCGATGGGCAGGACATGTTGCACGTATCGGGAATGAAAGACTTGCATACAAGCTTCTTGTAGGAAAGCCAGAGGGAAAACGCCCAGTTGGTAAACCAAGAATGAGGTGGGAGAATAACATTAACTATGATTTGAGGGAATTAGATTATACAGGGAATGATTGGAAAGCATTAGCTCAGGATAGGGATGTATGGAGAGCTTATGTCCGTGCGGCCATGAACTTACGAGTTCGATAGTGCCAGTGAGTAAGTAAGTAAGTAAGTATACTTCTGAACCACAAAAAAAGGTCTTAATGGCAGGTTTTCAGGTACGGTGAGTGTTTAGCCGCTAAAACTGTAAAGTATAGGACAGGAGTTCACCTGAAACGAAAATTAAAAAATCCCTCTAGCGGTCGCAATTTTCGACAATTTTTTTTTTGTCTTCAGTACTAATTATTTTTCTATCCTTTTACTCGACATCGTAAACTGGGAACAAAGCTCAAGTATTCAACCAACATTATTGCAACGTACAAGTTGAAACAATAATATACCGATCGTGGCGATGGAGGCATTTATAAAAGTACATATCGGCACGTGAAACAAGACAACAGCTTTTAACAATGAACTTTAGGGTCAGTGACAATTAGGTTTGTTTTTTTTTTATATTTATTTGTCCATTTGGTTTGAATCACTGTTTGTAAAAGCCGTCTTGGCACCTGCCTTCAGTATAAAAAAATAAAAATAAAAAACTAAGAAACAACTGGTGGTTAATAAATAATATATATACTTTTCCGATTTATAATTATTTTCATGAATTGTTAGAAATATCCTTCGTTTCCGCGTTGGGCAGATTCCGTTTTATACAAAATAAATACCGTAAAATTACTATTATTTCGCCGGGACCAATACATTTGTTCACCTTGGACAGATTTCCGCATTATTCACGTTCCGGATTAAACAAGTTTTACTGTATACAGTTTGATGTGTTTCATTATTTCTCCACTAGGGTGCATTCTTACAAAATTGCGATCCTATTTAGCAATAAATAATATGATCCAGTTGCAGTGAATATACATAACCTCACATTTCTGATTTGTTTTCAAACATCGCCGTTTACATTAAATATATAAACATTTTAACATAACTATAGTTAAATAATTACTTTCAAGTAAACAGCTTCATATTGGAAAGGTCATATAGAAAGAATGGGACTTGCAAACAGAGCTAATGAAGATAGACCAATGGACGGGAGTAGTACAAGAGGAAGACCAGACAAGAGATGGATAGACAGTGGATGCACATCCAATACGTCTTCCTCTGAT
This sequence comes from Diploptera punctata, assembly GCA_030220185.1. Taxonomy (NCBI): domain Eukaryota; kingdom Metazoa; phylum Arthropoda; class Insecta; order Blattodea; family Blaberidae; genus Diploptera; species Diploptera punctata. The sequence continues at coordinate 17,810 of JASPKZ010008183.1, forward strand.
GAGTGATTTTGGAAATAAACAGGATGAAAATCCTACAAATTATGAATAACAAGAAGAAGAAGAGTAAAACAGCTTTATTTTATTCGTTAAATAGTCCTAACAAATGCCACTCTTGATTTTAAAATCCTCTAGATAAATTGGAAATCACGCGTTGCATTACTTATGAATATTTAACTCATGCCCCAAATGGGAGTCAATGAGCAATCGCGTTTCAATGAATTTTGATTTACAACCAATCACAGTCGTGTTTCAGCTGGAATTTATCAAAAAAGTTTATCATATTAAAGAAAGCTCCTCCTTTTCAACATTCTGAATAGGCCAGAGCATTATTTTGCAGTGACTGACTCTCTAAGAAATACGGCTACCAGATTGTATATATAGTGCACGAATGTAAACAGATACTGTTTGCAGGATATAATAGAAAAACATTCGCAGTAATTGATTATACGACAATAAAAAGAAACCACTGTTTGCACTTTCTTAAACGTATTATTTCCCAGGATTTTACGTTCTAGAAAAAAATAATTTACATCATAGGACATCAGAAATTAATTAATTAACCTGTAATGTTGGTTATAAACAGTTTGATGTGTTTCGTTTTTTCTCCACTAGAGTGCATTATTACAATATTGTGATCCTTCGGCACTAAATAATATGATCTGGTTGCAGTGATGAACAAAAGAACCATAACAAACGTTTCTCATTTGTTTTCAAACATCGCCGTTTACATTAAATATATATATATATATATATATATATATATATATATATATATATATATATATATATATATATATATTAAAATAACTATATTTAAATAATGATTTGTGAGTAAACAGCTTAATTTTATTCGTTAAATAGTCCTAACAAATGCCACTCTTGATGTCCAAATTCTCCAGATAAATTCACTCCTCACTTGGTGAGTCGTGAATTTATCGATAATTTGGAAATACTCGTGGCATTACTTAATAAATGCTACGGTCTACTATCGTCATGGTAACTGTATTCTGCAGGAATAAGATCAAGTCCCATAACGCAGTCTTGCACTGGAGCACTGTAGATGGCGGAAACAAGATCAAGTGTGCACAAGCTGTATCACGTGACGCATGTAACAACATTTTACTGCTTCACTTCACTTAATAATCTGCATACAAACATTAATTTCTGAGAAATACTTGACATTTTTAAAAAACATCGTCCTAGATAATTTTTACCGGTTCGATAACACATAACCATTCTGTTTAATACAGTGTTTCCATTAGCCTATAAATAAAAACATAGGATTTTACTAACAGCGAAAAATGAAATAAAATTTGGGGGGGATTTTCATGAAGAAAATACAAGTGGTTTGAAAACTTATTGTCCCACGCCGTAGCCGTGCGGTTTAAGTCATGATGCCTTGGCGCAGAGCTACCGGACTTGCGCTGGTTCGAGTCCCAATGGATGAAGAAATTTTCACATGAAATGTCGGCCAGTATGGGACCGGTGCCCACCCAGCTCTATATCAATTAATATATTTGATAATAAACATATATTAGTAAAAGTAAAGTCTCTAAGAAGAAAATGTAAAAATCATAAAAAACAACCCACGCTTTTGATTGTAAAATTATTTTCTTTTTGTTGATAACTCTAGTTTTATTCTATATGTGTTGGAGATGATTTTTTTTGTTGACCACTTTAATTTTATCCCAAGCGTGTTGGAAATTAAAATTATTTTTCATTTTTTTAGTTCGGTTTTCTAATAAAGCGTGTTGTTTTAGTTTTTTAAAACTATTTTTTATTTTTTAGTTTTAATATTTTAGAGAATAAGATAAAAATGTAAATATCTTTAAATTCGATACTATTGTAGTATGAGCTAAAAGTAATACTCTTCTAAAAAATCCTTCCAGCCGGATTTGAACCAGCGACCTATGAATTACTGAAATCATATACCACTAGAGTTCACCTCTCTACCAACTGAGCTCTTACAACGATTGACTAAAAAGTCGACAAGTCCGCAACCTATTATACCAGTTTTCATTTTTTTTTATTATTTTCTGATGATTCTGGTCAGGATTTTAGAAACAAAATATGAAATTATTGTATTGTCACGGGTCCTTTACAAGTACAAGTTTCAATTTGATACAATGTATCTAAGTGGGTGAAAATCGTGTTCAAAGATTCCGTTACATAGATATAAGGACACTTTTTTATTTTATGATGATTCTGGCCAGGATTTTAGAAAATAAATATCAAATTAATGTATTGTCACGGGTCCTTTACAAGTATACAAAGTTTCAAGTCGATCCAATGATTTTAAGTGGGTGAAAATCGCGTTGAAAAATCCATTTGCATAGATAGATAGATAGATAGATACATACATACAGGTCAAGCTAATATAAAGCGTGTAAAAAGAAATAATTTACACCAAATAAGAAAAAAGTTTAAAAAAATACCATTCTCTCTCCTTAACGTGCAGTTTGTAAACACAGCGCTCTAAGTGCGATGCAGCCCTAGTGACATGTCAGTACGCTACCTCGAGACCACACCCATGGACAAAGTAAGTATAGACAAGTTAACATAACAGTGATCCTGTCAGCTTGTCTTTGCAACAATGATCGTAAGGTCAACTGAGTTAAATTTCTAGCTCCGTCATTCTGTCAAATCGTGTGTTCTCGACCTTCAGATTGACTTTGCTTGTTTTTCTTTAATAAAAGGGCAATGTTAGGTCCAGTCTCCAAATTGTAATGTATTCATTTAGCCCGACACGTGCCCCCTTGAATTGAAACCACCTTGAAGATTGATGATAATAAAGTGGCACATTCCACATCTGTTGGCTGGGAGGTGGTTGTATCAATTCTGTTGGATCGAAACAACTGTGTGGTCTGTTAATTGCTCGTGCATTTACGTTCCGCTGGAAATTATAGCTTTGGGTTAAACAAAGATGGCTACAAAAATCAGATGAAAACCAGTGAAACAAGCTCAGTCAGACGATGAAAATACAGGGCTGTTCAGGTATAAGGAACAGACTTCAAATATTTATTTCTTCCAAACTACAAAAAATCATCATCTTCAAACTTCACGGATCAGGTCTCTGCCTGTTCCGATCTCACTTCTGTTCAGCCTAGCGCTTACTTGGTCTTCCTACCGATCTTCGTCCTACAGGATTATACATCAGTGCCATCTTTGGTATCCTATCCTCTGTCATTCTTTGCAGAATTCTATCTAATTGTTGCTGTGTTCTTCTATTTGTTGAAGAAGTGGTTGTACTTTAGTTCCTCTCTAATATTCTCATTTCTAATATGTTCTTCTCTTGTACAACCTGTCACAGCCCGTAGGAAGCTCATTTCCGCTGCCTGAATTTTTCTTTTTCCTTCAGAACCCAGGCCACACTTCCATACATCGCCACTGGTAGCGCCATCGTTGAGTAAAATCTTAGCTGCGTCTCCTTTCTGACTTTGTTCTTCAGTGTTCGTTTGATTGTTCCACAAATATGTTGAAATTTCTATATATGTAAGAAATATAATATGATAGTCCACCGCTGTGGTCTCGAGGTAACGTGCTGCCTTGTCACGCAGCGGGCCCGGGTTCGATCCCCGGTCGGGGCAGTTTTTCTGGGTGAGGTTTTTTCGGGGTTTTTCCTCACCTGTAAGACAAATGTCAGGAAAAACTTAAGGCCCAAACGGTCCCCGAAATCATATGGTCATCATCATCATCCTTCACCGGTGTGGAAAGCAACGGGAAGCTACCACACCTACAATTCCCTAGTAAAACTGCAAGCATTACATGAAACATGCTATGATTGCAGTGAAGGACCTGCCTTCGGGCAGAATTACTATGGATGGATGGATAATATGAAAATATCAAAATTTAAAACTAAAGTAATGGCTTTAGTACACAATTGATCTTCTTGGTGATATAATATTAAAATATATATACAGTCAATATGCCCATTTCACCAATAAATGTTTAAAATGGTCAACTAGTTTCTACAGCCAAGCTGTCATTCTCAAGACCAGATATTGAGTCAATATCTGGTCTTGAGAATGACAGCTTGGCTGTAGAAACTAGTTGACCATTTTAAACATTTATTGGTGAAATGGGCATATTGACTGTATATATATTTTAAAGTAATGGCGTTCCATGGAAAGTATCCAGTAAGAACAAAAATAGTAATAGAAGATAAAGTGTTGGAACAGGTTTCACACTTCCAGTATTTGGGCTGCGATATAACTTATGAAGAAGAACAAGATACAAATAAGAAAATAAGAACTACAAAAAATAGATACACAATTCCAACGTTCCTGGAAAGAGAAAAGTTCACAAATTTCACTATTTTATGCATTCAATATGAGCACCATGTGTTACACGACAAATATCAAAACGGTTACCCATTTCTTGTCACACACAAATCAGCTGGTCTCTAGTTATCGAATTCACAGCTTCAACAATTCGATTTCGCAGATTTTCAAGAGTGTCAGGCATAGGGGGGATAAAAACACGGTCTTTTACGTAACCCCATAGATAAATATCACACGGGCTTAGGTCAGATGACCTGGGAGGCCACCGGCGATGAAGTTGATTTTCTGCTCCTCCTCTTTCAATGCAATAGCGCCAATGCGACCGCGATCGGAACTTAAAACTGTCCTCTTTCTAGGAAATTTGAAATCATTATCATCTTCTTCTTCTTCACGGTATAGGCTCCATGGTCTGTTTCGGCTCAATACTCCATCGCTTTCTAGGTCTGTGAGGATCTCTTCTCCCTCGTGGTTTGTACACCCAAGCCTGCTTTGGAAGTCTGTTGTTATCCATTCGTTGCAGGTCCATCGCTTCTTGTAACTTTATTGATTTGATGTGTGACTGGTAATTATTCCTAAGTCTTCTGTTATATCATTAATTAAATAAAAATAAAACTTAGTTTTATTTGATTTTAATTTTTATTAAGATATAATTCAGTGACAGCTGTTTCGGTACACTGTACCTTCTTCAGACATGTTAACAAATTATGAATTGTGTTGTTATAGTACATATCAACTGATATAAGCAATAATACAACAATAATTTATTTACATTTTTTAATTTAACAAAGGTGATTCATTCAAATCAAGTTGAGAATTTAACAGTTTATTACTACTTTTCAATTTATTTATTTCTACAGCCTTCAAAAGGTACAACTTCTTACCCTTATCACAAACATGTAAAATTTCAAAATTTGGATCGAAACAATGATTAAATTGGAATAGGTGGTTAGCATATTTTGAATATTCTAAATTTCTGTTATATTCTCTCATGTGTTCCTTTATACGAGAGATAAAAGGTCTGCCAGTTTGTCCTATATAGACATTGTCACATGTACCACACTTCAATTTATATACACCTGATAATTTTTTCAGTTTTTATTTTGGTTTTATTGTTTTTTATTATATTTTGTAAAGTTTTATTAGTTTAAATGCCACATTAATGTTCTTCTGTTATAGTTTCTTTCCGTATATGATCTCGGAAATCAATACAAAGAAAACTAAAGTGATGGTCTTTTGTGGGAAATACCCTATACCTAGCAAAATTGTTTTGGATGATGACATTTTAGAACGAGTAAACAAATTTAATTATTTGGGTTATAATTTAACATTTCAAGATGAAGCTGATATATCAAAGAAAATCACAAATTTTACAAAAACAACGGGGATAATTAACAGTGTAATGAAACCATATTTAGTACAGAAGAACACAAGATTACGGCTTTAAAAGGTTCTCGCAAGACCAGTATTAAGATATGGTAGTGAAGCATGGACAATACGAAGAAGAGATGAAAGCCGAATAACAGCAAATGAGATGCGGTTTATGCGCCGAACAGCAGACTACACAAAGTGGGACCATAAAAGAAATGAGGAAATTATGGAAGACTTGGATGTAGAACCCATTTTTCACCATATACAAAACTACCAGAACAACTGGAAAGCCCATCTTCAATGAATGCCGTCTCATAGAATTCCAAAAGCCATACTTCGTTACTGCCCCCCAGGCAAAAGATCGCTAGGACGTCCAAAAAAGCGCTGGATGGAAAATTTCTCTTTGAGACCGTAACAGGCCACATGGCCTAATACTTGCATGGATAATGATATGATCTCGTCTTGTACATCCCTTAACTGCTCGTAAACATTTCATTTCTGTCGATTGGATTTTCTTAATTTCTTTCTGTTGGAATTGTGTTTTTTTTTATTTTTTGTAGCTTGGAAGAAATAAATGTTCCTTTTTTTTTTTTGAATGCCCTGTATTTTGAACATTTTAAAATAATTTATTTTAGACAACCTTCAAGTTAATTACGAACACAATCTAAACGTAGGACCTACTGCAGTTCCGGAACAGATAATGTTACCCCTAACATGAATATTCCAAGCTAATGGCGCTGCTTCAAAGCGTTGTATATCTTTTCTCTTTCTTATTTGGTAGCTGTAATCAAATTCAAGTTTAGGAAAGAAATGAGTGGAAATGTGGTGTTTTCAGAATATATCATTTTGTTGTTGGTTCTTACCGTTAAGATACCGACTACTTCTCTATTCTGTCGCTCAAAAGGTCGTCAAAATTTAAATTACAGTCTATCGATTAGCAAGAGCCAGTCCATGTTTTAAGAAAGGACACATTTGTATCCGGATGTTAGGACTTAAAAAGTTCAAAATAGGCAGACAAAAAAGGCACTAAAAATTCAAAATATGCTCTTACACAAAATGGACTGCAACATACGTTTTACAGCCTTTCATAAAGATTATAAACATTTGCTATTAACAGCATACGAAGATATCAGAGATGCTTTTGGAACTTGTTTTGCCTTTTTACAAAGAGCATGCTTATGTGTACGTGCTGTGAAACATGGTACTTCTTCGCGCAATTCACTGAAATTTTATACACTTTGCAAAATAATGTCACTTGAAAATATTTCCGCACCAAATTCTTTCACGAAATTGGTCAGTTTGTGTTTTACTGTTTTACTCTTGTCCATTCTTTAGGTATCGTGAAACAACTATCGTAAAGCTGGTCGCACAACTTTGTCTTTGAAGCACCTGTCTGTGAACGAGGACTACAGACTGAATTCAGTGTTACCAACATCAAAAATAATATTGCCAGTCAATAAAAGGTTTCTTTCATTGATATGTGTCATGAAGATTAATCAGTTTCATTGAAATACTAAGTTAATTTCGAGAAAAAATGGCAAATAGACATTTATAGGCATTGTAAGCTGAAATAAGCATATATAGGAAAAATGAACTTCATGGAAAACAACTCTAGGGCCGTTGGTATGAACTTATATGAAGTCACTTTTACAATATCTATAATAAATAACTGTAGGCATTTTCCCTAACATCCGGTCTCTTAAACATTATCATCATCATCTGTCACGAATTAGGCCGTTGTAGACCCATCTACCAGTCTTTTAAGAGCTCTTCCTGGTCGACGATGTCCTTTGGGTTTAATTTGCATCATCATTGTTGCGATTCTTGAAATATCCATTCTTTTTACAGGGTGTAGCCAGTTTAATTTATGTATGTTGAGTTTTTCTTCTACTGATTCTACTTCTAATTGTTCTAAAAGTCTTCATTTTTTCGATCTAAAATCTTTGCTTACTAAGGATACAATTAAATATAAATCAAAGATAGAAATTCTACAGAAAATGAGGGTAAACAAAGTCTTAGAAATAAAAAAACAATATAAACATAAAACAAGCTCTGGCTTCTATCAGATAAAACACAGCAAGGGATGTGCTTGCAGCACATTTGTACAAAACGCAGAACAATGTCCATGGTGAAGTTTACCAGGAAAGAATATCCAATTGTAATGTACAAACAAATAAATTATTTTCACATAAATATATAATAACATGTCCACCGCTGTAGTCTCCAGGTAGCGTGCTGCCTTGTCACGCAGCGTGCCTGGGTTCGATTCCCGGTCAGGGCAGTTTTTCTGGGTGAGGTCTTTATCGGGGGTTTTTCCTCACCTATAAGACAAATGTCAGGAAAACTTTAAGGCCCAAACGGTCCCCGAAATCATATGGGCATCATCATCATCCTTCACCGGTGTGGAAAGCAACGGGAAGCTACCACACCTACAATTCCCTAGTAAAGCCGCAAGCATAGCATGAAAATGCTATAATTGCAGTGAAAGACCTGCCTTCGGCCAGAATTACTATGTATGGATATAATAACTATTAATAAAGCAAGTAAGCTTATAAAGTATCCGTAGATATAAATAATACCAGCATCAACACTTAAGTGTTCTGAATTAGAAACAAAATGTGTTAAATGATCCCAAAAGCGACGATTAAAAAAACGAGAACCTGCTGTAGCTGGGAATCAGTAATGATTAAGGCAATGCGCTGCACACCGGAAGATCGAGGGTTCGAGTTCCGGTGGGGTCAGGATTATTAAACTGATCCAAACCTGGGGTCGACTCAGCCTCTAACGTAAATGAGTACTCGTTGTTGTGAGCTGCTTTCATGATTTCCATCTCTTCGAGTACGTTTATCTTCGCTGGATTATTTTCTCTGTGCATTACTGTTAGGGTGTTTTCAATATTTAACATGCGATATCCTTCATGGATAACGTGTTTTGCATAGCTTGATTTTCCTTGTGTGTGAATAAAGCCTCGAAAATGTTCTTTAAATCTGATGTTAAAACTCCTGTTTGTTCTTCCTACATCAAATTTGTTGCAGTCCTTACATGTCAGTTTATATACTCCCTAACAGTAATGCACAGAGAAAATAATGCAGCGAAGATAAACGTACTCAAAGAGATGGAAATCATGAAAGCAGCTCACAACAACGACAATCTGATAAACGAAAACGAACCCAATACATGTAACCCCCTCTACCAGATCTTCATTGAAACACCAGTTTTGAATCCTGCTGATGATGGGACAAGTCCTGAAAGCGCTACAGTTAAATAATTAATTAAGTTGAGACGGGCCTTTCAGGTGAATATTCCATATTTTTATATTTTAATTTTGAATAATACCTCAACGGAACACATCATGAATCTTATAAAAGTTGATCTTCATTATGTCGTCAGACAAACGTTTGATTTTGTAACACTGTGTTTCCAAAAGAAACTGGGCTAAATTAACAAATTAATTTCAAACAAGTGGCCCTATTCTTGCATTTGTATCCCTTCACAGACTGGAACGAGATGGCTATAAAATGAATGAATACAAAATGGAAACTAGTTTTAGCGCTGAAACCAGGTACGTGTCTAGTGTAATTTATCGTTCGAGCAGATGGAGGCTGCAATATATTCACATGCGATTTCCTGTACTCGCCTCGCCAGACGTTCTAAGTGGCAAATAATTTTCATTTTATGAAATCGTAAACATCGGTAAATGCAGAGCGGAATTAGAAAAATCATTTTCGAAGTAAATGTTGCAACATACCTTAGTGTATTTGTATTGAAAGAAAATAACAATTTATTATTGTTTTCCAGTCACTGTGTTTAGATCTCGCAACATTACTCTGTCTTATGTTCAACGCAACATTTTACAATTTATTTTATTTCAATTTATTCGAATGCGAAGGTTAAGATAATGTATTCAGTTTATTTTTATTTTAACAAGTTTTAAATGTATACAACATCTTACTGTGTACAATATTAAGCTTTAATTCATCTCTATCCTTCCTGCAGTCCCCTGTCCTTCATCAAATTCATAATTCCCTCTATCTATGTCTTCTTAGGTCTCCCTCGCCTCTTCCACTGGTTTCAATTGTCATAAGTAATGCCACGAGTGATTTCCAATTTATCTAGATAATTTGGAAATCAAGAGTGGCATTTGTTAGGACTATTTAACGAATACAATTAAGCGGATTTTAAACTTTGGATCACAAACGTTCTTTTTTGACCTTAGAAGGTCATGCAGGGGAACCCCACAATGAGTGATCAGCTCAATACAAAGCCTTCTCCGAGACAACACGAACATTTAAGACAAAACACACCATTAACTCACACATGGCGAATGTGATAATGTTGTTTGTGATGGTTAGGGGGCAGTTTAGACCTTAAAGTTTTCTGACGCTAAAACCCGATAACTAGCTTCTCCTTCTAGAGCAGGATGTATTCTGCATACATAAGGACTTTATTAAACTAAAAGTAAGATACATACAATGTCATATACAAATATGGATCGCAACCACTCAATCTCAGTAAAAGTGAATTTACCGCACCCTCGTACTTTCTAAGGTAACACGTTATGTAGGCAGTTATGATTGTCTTCCACTTAAAAAAGTAATGAATCTTGTAGTTAGCAATCAAAGTTTTAAAGAACAGAGTCTGGTGTTTGTAACGCAGCGCGTTGAAATGAATTAATTCAGCAGTGAAACACAAGTTCATTACAAAGCTTGTTGTGGCACAGCGGGTGTCTCTTGTCCCACAGCCATGGCATTCCAGTCTTCCTCTTCCTCACATCTTTTTATCACTTTCTGTTTGGCTTTGTTTTACTTCTATGTTCTGCTTATTTATACACGCTTTAACATTAACGCCATATTAAGTTGAAAATACGTTTATTGTACATAGAAATACATTATACAGTTAGCGAGAAATCAGACAAATTTTGAGGAAGTGGCTGAATTCAAATTTTTGTCTCAGAAAGAAAAATATGTGATTCTGATAGTATTTTTCCTCCTGAATTCAAATATGATGTCGGTTTTTCTCCATCACGCAAGATGTCCGAAATACAGGAATTATAATTTCAAACACTTTAATATTGTCTACATTCATAACTACACAATATTCGAACATTCGGACTCTCCTAGAAAGTAAGAAATGACGATTTTCTGCTATATTTCGCCTGTGGAGCATCTCTCTTGATGGTCCAACAATAATCGGCCAGCATATTAGGATTCCATTTGCCTTGATATCTCTTTTCCATAGCTGAAATCTCCTGAATTAGCTCATTTGGTTTTATTTTACAATGGACAAGGATGAAAAAACGTTTATTAAAAAAAATAATTATGTAAGTCCATTAATTGAAATTGAAATAAAAACTGTGGGTGATGGAAAAATTCCGAATACATATTTGAAAACACGATTTAAAAAAATCATTAAGTACAACAATTGGTACTCATGAGACAAAAATCATGTTGACCAGTGTAATTACAAATTTGAATGAGATGCACAAAGGAATTAAACATGGGCTTTATTCTGGAAATGCATGCTACCATGTATTAAACGAACTATTTTCGTTTCGCTATGATGAATACGGTATTTTCGTCTCAACTTCTCACTTCTCAAAAAAAAAAAAACGTTAAACTGAAAATATATGACTGTTTTTCTTCCAGTTATATTATATGGATGTGAAACATGGACTCTTACTTTAAGGGAGGAAAGGAGATTACAAGTATTTGAGAATAAAGTTCTTAGGAACATTTTTGGACCAAAGAGAGATGAACAGACAGGTGAATGGAGAAGACTAAATAATAATGAACTACATAATCTTTATAGGAAGCCAGAATATAATAAGAGCATTTAAGTCGCGTAGGCTGCGATGGGCAGGACATGTCACACGAATGGGAATAACAGAGGGACATAGAAGCTTCTTGTAGGAAAACCAGAGGGAAAACGTCCAGTTGGTAGACCAAGAATGAAGTGGGAGAATAACATTAACCATGATTTGACAGAAGTAGGTTATACAGGACATGATTGGACAACATCAGCTGAAGATAGAGATGTATGGAGAGCTTACGGACTTACGGGTGAGTTAGTTATATTTTGATTGTATCCAATAGACAATTTGTTAATGTTAGCGTAATCAGCATAATTGTATTTATAGTAAGATGTCATAATAAGAAACCAAATATTTGCCAGAAGTTCCATCTTTCAACCGGCAACATCTTCACTTTCTCTTAAGACAATATGCGACGTCAGCAAACATTTACCGATTGATCTGTCATTAGGATATATTTCGCATCCTGAACAAATATAAAAAAATATGTTAAAGTGAAACTAGCAGATATTTTATTGTTACTTCTCTTTCTTCTTCTTCTTCTTCTTCTTCTTCAGAAAGAACACGTAATATTAGAAATTTTAAATATTTAGGATCAATACTAGTAAAATTCTTATCAAATTCCGTTGAGGTGAAGTCATATGATGAAAGTTAAAAATGACTCAGCCCCCTCTACAAGTCCTAGAAGTTTGTAGGGGGAATTTTAGAGCACCCTGTATAAAAACGAACGTTATACGTGCATATATCATACATCCGATTGCCATGAAACAACTGTATAAGACCCCTTAAAAATAAATAAAACTGCAAACCTTTTGTGAATAAAGCGATGATAATGATGAAATGGGAGCTTGTAATGGAATTGATACTCTGCGATGCGGTGTCCTCTGACAGACAATACCTACTTAAGTAACAAAATAAATGTGATTTCTCAATAATTAAATAATAGATGTATATAAATAGAAATTACGTAAGAACTAGTTTGTTGACAGGATAGTCTGCAACCACCTGTTGAACGCCCACCTTCGACCTGGTTTCTTCTGCACCCAAAGAAAAGCGTTTCCCCTCAAACAACCAGTTCTCTCTTCATTCACAAAACCCACCCTCCCTGACTCCAAGTGTTTGCTTTTCTCACCCTCGCTTCAAGGATGTCAACATTTCCGTGTATACAGTTTCTCTATACACTTACTGCAGTTAAATTCATAATAACATCGTTATCCCAGTCAAAACTCCAACGAGACAGGCCTTGAAGGCCCTAGGCCTACCACTCGTCTGCTGGCCTCAAGTCCACATGTGTTAATCACAGAGGTAGACGATCATAAGCCAGTGTAGGGGTGACATGTGGTCAGCATATCGGGTCCCCCAGCCGTTATAGCTGCTTCTCAACCTGGAGTCTCTACTTATTGTAGCTACACAAATGCCTCACGATTCTGGGTGGGCACCGGTCCCATACTGGCCGAAATTCCATAAATAAAATGTCTTCCCCCATGGGGACCCGAACCAGCTCAAGTCCCGCAGCTCTGCGCCAAGGCTTCTTGCCTTAACCACTCGGCTGCGGCGGGGGACTTATCCCAGTCAAAGTAATGTTTAATCAGGAATTCGTCGACGTTTCGATCTCCTTATGTGAGACCATGCTCAAGACCCAGTTTTAGTTATCAATCGCAATGGAAATTGATACGTAAATTCTAATTAAAATCCTTTAAAAATCATGTTTGAAGGCAGAGTTTAATCAAACATATAAATATTGTTGTTTTTCTTCTTCTTCTTCTTCTTCTTCTTCCTGTACGCATGGAAGTTGACAGCTTTGTTTACTCCACTGTTTATGAATATATAATCTTGTATCTGTTTAATAGATTTTCCTTTTATCTTCGTCTCAGAGATTGCACAGATCTTTATTTTATATTTCTTCAATTCATCTGTTATGTGTTCTTTCCCATTAATCGCTCTATCATCCAATTTCATTTTATTTTTCTTCCATCTCGTGTTCCTTTGTCGTTTGCTAGTTTGTTCCATTTATCAGTCCGTGTGAATGACTCTGTGAGTAATGGAAAATTTTACATCTTGGAAGTGAGTTACTGGCCCTTCTTCTTCGATGGGTATCTTTTTTTATAATCAATTGAGTTGGTGTTTACTTGATGAAAATCCATATTTATTAATTAAATAAAAATAAAACTTAGTTTTATTTGATTTTCATATTTATTATATAATTCAGTGACAGCTGTTTCGGTACACTGTACCTTCTTCAGACATGTTAACAAATTATGAATTGTGTTATTATAGTACATATCAACTGATCTAAGCAACAATGCAACAATAATTTATTTAATTTTTTTAATTTAACAAAGGCGATTCATTCAAATCAAGTTGAGAATTTAACAGTTTATTATTTTTTTTTATAGTCGGGGCCTTGTTCCATGACCTGCCAGGCAGGGGAGCCCCTGTATAGCTGAAGGAGTCATTAGAACTCACAAGCCCCCACCATAACATAAATATTGTAACACATCTAAATAGCGGCTGAGTGATCTCGCATTGTTAGAAGTAGATTTGTCAGTCCACGGAACTAACAAAATTAAGTGAGTGAACATCCATTTGTTAAAACGTAGTTTGGAATTAATTGCGAATGTTGGTCATCCCGATTCCACAGATATCCGCGCCAGCTAGCGGAAGTTTCTTTAAGCTTCGCGCAATCGCACAACGATTCTGTACAACTCTGAAAAAATAATTTGAGATAAATGCGACAATTTCGTACGTAGATAAATCTTATATATAAAAATGAATGTTTGTTTGTTTTATACGCGGCCATAACGTTGATCCGATTGTGATGGGGCTTTTTGCAAAATGTGCAGGAGATTCCCGGGATGAACATAGGCTATAAGAGAGTTCTCATATTCAACTCCTACACCTTTAAAAATCGCCCTTTCTAATGGAAAACGTGAAAAAAGTAGCTCTTTGGACGCTTTAATGGCTTACGCTGACTAAACCATAACAAATACACAAAATTAATGTACACAGAATTGAATATCTCAAAAAGCTTTAACAAAAAAGTCCGCGACAGCATATGTTTATCTCTTACGGATAACTCACAATAACCATTTTTGTCTTTCATTGATACCAAGAAGATCGAGGCAAGTACGTAGATTCCTGTGCAAGCATAGCAGCACATGGCGGGTATTCTTTTACGGATAATTCACAATAACGAATTTTGTTTTTTTAGCTCACTTGTGCCAAGAAGATCGAGATAAGTTGATTCCTGGGTAATCAGCACGGGGATCTTAAAATAATTACGATATACATTTATAATTATTATTCATTTTACTTATTCAATTAATTATAAGAATTACATTAATTTTTGTCTTTCAGCTCATTTATGCCAAGAATAACGGGAAGAGTAGATTCCCGGACAACGCCGGTTAACAGCATGGGGTATCTAAAAATAATTACATTATAAATTTTTCCTTCTAAACATAAGACTCATTAATTTTCGTATTTCAGCTCATTTATGTCAAGAAGATGGGGGTAAGTAAATTCCCGGGCAACGCCGGGTAATCAGCACGGGATATCTAAAAAATATAAATTTATAATTATATTTCCTTTTACTTATTCAACTAAACATAAAATCGCATTAATTGTCATTTATTTAGGCGTAGCAGCGCACGCTGTAATAATTATTAAAAAAGTGTCGTTGCAAAACGTTTAAAGTAGGACGAGATGTAAGTAAAGACGTAGAGCAAGAATGTAGTATGGAAAATGATAGGTCGACTTATTCTAAACTTGAGCCATTTATTGCAACAATTACATGCATCCCTCCCTTTAAATATCAACAACTTTTCAAATCTGTGTTTGAAAGCTGCTGTCAGAGATATTCTACAATTTTCCCATTTACCGCACAGTAAATTGCTTAAAATATATTTTCGAATGTCGATCATCTGATTTCACAGATATCTCAATTTAACGGAATTTCCCTTAGCGTTCGTGCATGCGCACAACGATTCTGCATAACGTCGAAGAAATCATTGCGTACGTAGTATAAATATTTAATATTTGTAAAGAAGTTATAATAATCGTAGAAAAACGTATAAAATAGTGCGAAATGTTAGTAAATAAAGAAGAAATACACAGGGGAAAATTATTACAAGCATATAGTAGCCCTATGCAAAATCAAGGGAAAGGTAATTTAAAGTTGAGCCAAGATAAGCATAACATATATACAGGGCTTCCAATATAAAACCGGACACGCCTCACGGGGTTTCACCCGTCAGGCAGCGCTCTCTCCTCGTCCGCATTTCACTCTGCCAGCCGCAGAGTGTCCGGTTTTATACTGGAAACCCTATATAAAATGGTTATAATATGTGGTTTAAGTTGAGACTGCCAGCTGGTTCTATGTAAATATGTTGAATGTTCAAACCCGACATTTAACAAAATACCCTCCAGTGAACTTTACTACTAGGGCTACATTTTTATGTAATAACAAAATTAGGTTGCAAAGCCGATAGCATATATTATTAAAGTGTTTGTGTGTGAAACCAAACCAAAACAAAAGATAGTCAGAAGTCTAACTTCTCATTATACTATTCAACTGTTTGTGTGTGAAACAAAAACAAAAGGCAGTCAGAAGTCTAACTTATCATTATACTATTCAAATATTGGTGTGTGAAAACAAAAGACAGAAGTTCTAACTTCTCATTATACTATTCAAATATTGGTGTGTGAAAACAAAAGACAGAAGTCTAACTTCTCATTATACTATTCAAATATTGGTGTGTGAAAACAAAAGACAGAAGTCTAACTTCTCATTATACTATTCAACTGTTTGTGTGTGAAACAAAAACAAAAGGCAGTCAGAAGTCTAACTTATCATTATACTATTCAAATATTGGTGTGTGAAAACAAAAGACAGAAGTTCTAACTTCTCATTATACTATTCAAATATTGGTGTGTGAAAACAAAAGACAGAAGTCTAACTTCTCATTATACTATTCAAATATTGGTGTGTGAAAACAAAAGACAGAAGTCTAACTTCTCATTATACTATTCAACTGATTGTGTGTTTAATCAAAACAAAAGGCAGTCAGAAGTCTAACTTCTCATTATTATATTCAACTGTTTGTGTGTGAAACCAAAACAAAAGACAGTCAGAAGTCAAACTCCTCATTATACTATTCAAATATTGGTGTGTGAAAACAAAAGACAGAAGTCTAACTTCTCATTATACTATTCAACTGTTTGTGTGTTTAACCAAAACAAAAGACAGTCGGAAGTCTAACTTCTAATTATAATATTCAACCGTTTGTGTGTGAAACCAAAACAAAAGACATTCAGAAGTCTAACTTTTTCATTACACTATTCAACTGTTTGTGTGTAAAACAAAAACAAAAGGCAGTCAGAAAGTCTAACTTCTCATTATACTATTCAACTGTTTGTGTGTTAAACAAAACAAAAGACAGTCATAAGTCTAACTTCTCATTATACTATGTTGCAATCTTAACTTTTAGTACATAAAAATCCTAGCCGTAATTTATTACTCATGCAATTTATTATTATTATTATTATTATTATTATTATTATTATTATCCATCAGATCATTATGGATGATTTTGAACTTGTCTAAATTACAATTTATATATAAATAATAATGTAGCATATAACATCCCTGAAGTTGTGTCACTGCTGAAATGCATGACACATTTTATTTCTTGTTGTAGTGGAAACAAAAAAAATAAACTTACATTTTATGAGAATCAATTGAGTATATTCCAAACTGCGTCACACTGCAGTAACAGAGTCCTGTAATCCCACAAGCTTAAACTGAATTACATATTAAACAAACGAATAATTACAAACACGGAATTGCAATCAATTCAATTTCTAAAACAAAATAATCCCTACTACTTCCCGCGATTGACTCAGCTGCTAGTAACAGCAGCGCGTCTAGCGGGCTCCTAGCGAATCAGCTGTGAAACAACGGAATAACCGCGAACCAGCAAAATGTTAGAAGGAAATAGATCGCGCATAACAGAGTTTAAAAGACAATTTAACGACGGTTAAATCATTATAGGCCTAAATTATTATGCGATTTCCTAAAATAAACTGAAATTATTCCAAACCTAGCAGATTTAACTGGAACTATTTAAGGAAGTTCCCAATTTTGGCGGAACGCCCTTCCGGATCACTCCGCCTCCAATTTAAGCATTGCTTATTACAATGTTTTATTGTCCGCATTTTCTTCTTCATCAACATCTTCTTCTTCTTCGACTTTCCCCCACTTATAGGTTTGCTGTCTTCAGTTTCCATTTATCTCTATCATTCCAAATTCCTATCATCCATTATAGTTCTGACGTAGGTTTTCCATTTCCATCTTGGTCTGCCACGTTTATTTCTTCCAGGTGGTGACCATTAGTATATATTTTTTGACTATCTTTCATTTTCCATTCTTTGTACATGACCATACCATTTAAGAGTTTGATTTTCAATCCTCTTCACAGATGTGGTGACATTCATTTCTCACCAAAGGAATTCATTTCTTATTTTATCCTGTCTTGTTTTTTGAAGATTTCTTCTAAGATAATTAAGTTCTAATTATATTCTTTTGTAATTCCTTCAAAGACCAAGTTTCACTTCCATATGACAAAATATTCTGTATTATGCTTTTATAAATTTTAATTTTAGTTTCCTTTGTAATATTTTGTTCCAAATTATTCCATGTAATGTCTTAGTTGCATTTTTTGCCATTGCAATTTTAGTCTGTACATCTCTTTCACGGGTACCTAAACTTGTAATTATAGACCCAAGATATTTAAAAAATTCACTTTTTTTTATTTTACCTGTTTCGAGTATGAGGTCATCCATATCCTTTCCCAAAAAAAAAATTGTTCGCATTTTTATGATTTTCTGAAGTTTGGCAAATTGCTACCAGGGAAATGAAAATAATTTAAAGTACAGAAATGGATGTTTTAAGAAGATCAGCTGGAAAATCTAGAATGGATAGAATATGAAATAAAGAAATAAGGGAAATTATGGGTGTACAAGAGGAGCCGGACATCATAGACATTATAGAAAAGAAAAGATTACAGTGGTTTGGCCATGTCAAAAGAATGCCAGAGCAAAGATTGCCTAAAATTGTTATGGAATGGATCCCAATGGAAAGGAGGAAGAGACGAAGACCGAAGAAAACTTGGATAGAATGGGTACAAGCAGCTATGAATATATCAGAGGATTGGAGGAAGATCAATGGATGGACGGAGAGGAATTGGCGTTTGGATTCCGGAAGACGGCGGCAGCTGTCATGATACCGGATGATGATGAATTCTTCAAGCACGACATAAACATCATGAGCTGAACGACAGTTGGTAGGCCTGTCGCTCCTCGAGTTTTTTGAAAACATAAATTTTTATCTACTTTTGACAGTTAAGTCATGCTATCATGTAACATTTAAAGTCTCTGCAATCTTAATGCGCAGTCATTAACATCTGTTAGCAGAAAAAATGCAGTTGGTTATAAAACCATTTGTCTCTCTCAAGAAACCTTCATCAGTACGTGGTCATCGCTGTAACTAAGTTAACATTGTGACCTACTCCACCTACTAACTCACTGGCACTATCGAGCCCGTAGGTTCATGGCCGCGCGGTCATAAGCTCTCCATACATCCTTATCCTGAGATGTTTTCCTATCGTTCCCTGCATAATCTACTTCTCTCAAATCATGTTAATGTTAACACTAAGAAATTGGGACTGGAAGTGAATATCAATAAAACTAAATAGCCTATATCTTCACACATAGAAATACATTATATAATGGAAATGGACAGCTAATGACAAATGAGGGAAATTTTGAGGAAGTGGCTGAATTCAAATAAGGAACAATAATCACAAATAGGAATGAGATGCACAAAGAAATTAAACATAGGCTCAATTCTGGAAATGCGTGCTATTATGTATTGCAGAGACCCTTGACTTCCCAACTCCTTTCAAAAAACGTTAAACTGAAAATATATAAAACTATTATTCTACCAGTTATATTATATGGGTGCGAAACATGGACTCTTACTTTAAGGGAGGAAAGGAGATTACAAGTATTCGAGAATAAAGTTCTTAGGAAAACTTTTGGACCAAAGGGAGATGAACAGACAGGCGAATGGAGAAGACTACATAACCGTGAACTACATGGTCTTTATAGGAAGCCAGATATAATAAGAAGTTAAGTCTCGTAGACTGCGATGGGCAGGACATGTTGCGCGTATGGGGAATGAAAGACATGCATGGAATCTTCTTGTAGGAAAGCCAGAGGGAAAACGCCCAGTTGGTAGACCAAGGATGAGGTGGGAGAATAACATTAACTATGATTTGAGGGAAGTAGATTATACAGGGAGTAATTGGAAAGCATTAGCTCAGGATAGGGGTATATGGAGAGCTTATGTCCGCGCGGCCGTGAACCTACGGGTTCGATAGTGCCAGTGAGTAAGTAAGTATAATATCAGTAAACAATGGTTTGTGATGAAGACAGAAGACAAGGCCTTGTAACGTAAATAAGTTGGAACACTTTTGCCGTGTAAATGCTATATCAAAGACAATGTTTTGATGTTCTGTATTCTCTGATCAACTAAGCACGTAGTTTCTTAGGTAAGTTTTAACAGAGGCACTTGTTTACCGGTTTCAGACCAGTCAGTCCCTTTAAAACAGGCTGTGGAAGATGTGTTTGGGGTCGGCATTCCATTTTAATTGCGGGGCTCCTTTCCTTCGAGGCAGGGAGGTGCCTTTCAACCCTTCAACATGTCACATTTATTTAAATACAACCGAATTCCAAGAGATCGTTTGCTCTGGTATTTAGGCTCTGCCTAAAGAATTGTTACTTAACCAACCGACTGGCACTATCGAACCCGTAGGTTCATGGCCACGCTCTCCATACATCTCTATCCTGAGCTAATGTTTTCCAATCATCCCCTGTATAATCTATTTCCGTCAAATCATAGTTAATGGTATTCTCTCACCTCATTTTTGGTCTACCAACTGGGCGTTTTCCCTCTGATTTTCCTACAAGAAGCTTCCATGCACGTCTTTCATTTCCCATACGTGCAACATGTCCTGCCATCGCAGTCTACGAGACTTAACTGTTCTTATTATATCTGGCTTCCAATAAAGACCATGTAGCTCACTGCTATGTAGTCTTCTCCATTCACCTGTCTGTTCATCTCTCTTTGGTCTAAAAAAAGTTCCTAAGAACTTTATTCTCAAATACTCGTAATCTCCTTTCCTCCCTTAAAGTAAGAGTCCATGTTTCACACCCATATAATATAACTGGTAGAACAGCAGTTTTATATATGTTCAGTTTAACGTTTTTTGAAGGGAGTTGGGACATCAAGAGTCTCTGTAATGCATAATAGCACACGTTGAATTGTCACTCGAGTAAAAATTAATTTATACAATGAGAATGCCATAAAACAACATATTAGCTCTGAAAGGAAAATGTGCAATAAGACCAAAAATAGAGATAAACAACGTAATTATAGACCAAGTTCAGAATTTTAATTATTTGGGATGTCATTTAGGCAATGACAGAAATTTAGATAAACACACTAAAATACAACGATTCAATTATCTATGTGGCACAATTAAACGCACTTTATTGAATAAAACTAGAAAATAAACTATTTTAAAGTTTTACAAAGCATTGACAGTTCCATCTCTTATCTATGGATGTGAAACCTGGACATTAACAAAGGCAGATAGTAAACAAATAGAGGCTGCCGAAATGAAGATGTTGAGAGCAATAGCAGGATACCAAAAGACCGATAAAAAGAAAAACGAAGATATAAGAACAGAACTTAATATATCTAATCTCTCTGAAAGAATAAAATATTATCAAAATGCTTACCTTCAGCACGTATTACGAATGCATGAACAGCGCTTACCAAGAAGAATATATAATTATAAACCAAAAGGGAGAAGATTGTTGGGAAGACCATTGAAGAGATGGAGGGACCAATTCGACCTATAATGAGATCGGAACAGGCCATTGGGCTTAATCCTTGTTGTTGATGATGATGAGAATGGAAACTACAGGTTGGTCTTAATAAATATTGAACTACGGGAAAAACTGCATTTAAACTAGCGTGAAATATTTTCAAAGTCCTGTAGAATAACAATGCGCATGCACCAGAGTTTATAGAGCCAGCGATAACCCACGTCGAACCACATATCGATTATCATCCTCGATTACTATCCGTCGCTATGAAATTTAAATGACCAATAATTGCAATAAATCCCCAAATCTATGTTAAAAAATATATTAATATTAAAATTACCAAACGTTTATTAAAAATGGGTGTACACTTACTTATCACTCCCTAACGCTGATCCAACCAGCGATAACCCAAAACAGCGATAGAAAAATCATAGACTAAGTAATATACTCTGTGGAGAAAATAGTTAGCATCACAATATTGTCTAACAGTGTCATAATATTGTGATTTGCATATTTAAATAAATACTTCAAAATTGTCTAATAATGTTATAAAAATTGTTTGAAAAAGTTTAAAATATTAAATGTTAGTAAATACAGAAGAAGAGCTATAGTTTACAACAACATAACTGAAAAATCAAGCGCTAGTAGAAGTGCAGTTGAGCCGAACTACGTATAAAGTTAGTGGAAAACAGATCAGTGGGGAGATTGGAAATGTGATGGCTGGAAAGTATTTAAGACGGAACAAGCAATTCACGTCTATTTCTTGAAGTGAAGATGAAGCCTTCCTGTGTTTACGTGGGTCAACGACTATCATTGGAGAGTCCATTTCCTTTTCTTTCTTTACCGTTGTTTGATCTTCTCCTTTATAGGCATTTTAACGCCACATAGACACACACATAGTCCTTCATGTATGAATGTAGCCGTGTGTCATTGTATAGACTTACATATACAGGGTGTTCCGGAAGTAATACTTATATAATCACAAATAGGACAGAGATGCACAAAGAAATTAAACATAGGCTCAATTCTGGAAATGCGTGCTGTTATGCATTGCAGAGACTCTTGATGTCCCAACTTCTTTCAAAAAACGTTAAACTGAAAATATATAAAACTATTATTCTCCCAGTTATATTATATGGATGCGAAACATGGACTCTTACTTTAAGGGAGGAAAGGAGATTACAAGTATTTGAGAATAAAGTACTTTGGAAAATTTTTGGACCAAAGAGAGATGAACAGACAGGTGAATGGAGAAAACTACATAACAGTGAACTGCATGGTCTTTATAGGAAGCCATATATAATAAGAACAGTTAAGTCTTGTAGACTGGAATGGGCAGGACATTTGGCACGAATGGGGAGTGAAAGACGTGCATGGAAGCTTCTTGTAGGATAACCAGAGGGCAAACGCCCAGTTGGTAGACCAAGAATGAGGTGGGAGAATAACATTAACCATGATTTGAGAGAAGTAGATTATACAGGGAATGTTTGGAAAACATTAGCTCAGGATAGGGATGTATAGAGAGCTTATGTCCGCGCGGCCATGAACCTACGGATTCGACAGTACCAGTGAGTTAGTGAGTTAGATAGGCCTATAACTTGTATTTTTTTTATTTGATCCTCCAGTTATACGAGTAAAATGTAATCCACAGATTTTGGTTCCTCTTCTTCAGAAAACGAAATCCCATATCATCTCCCTAACACCGCACTAGAAAAAAACATATTTTTTTGCGCGATAGTGCGTTTTGTCGTACTTACACACTATTGAAAGTCTAGCTTCCTACATTTCGGGGGTTGCCAACCTAAATAACTACACACTGTAATACCGGTATTACATATTACAAACCACGTGTGGGAAGTAAAACCACTGCCCTCTATGTATACTACATACAATGTATATAAAAAATGTTTAAAGGTAGTGTTAATATACATTATACGAAACAAATCACTGCATTTTAAATGAACTGAACTTTATTTGAAACAATATAAAACCATAAATACGTACTTGCTGCCATTTTATCACTGATTGGTGTC
This sequence comes from Diploptera punctata, assembly GCA_030220185.1. Classification (NCBI taxonomy): domain Eukaryota; kingdom Metazoa; phylum Arthropoda; class Insecta; order Blattodea; family Blaberidae; genus Diploptera; species Diploptera punctata. Next base: position 41,254 of record JASPKZ010008183.1, read on the forward strand.
ACGGCCTCCTGCAGTATCAAATAAACATTGCCCATACTGTTAACGTTAGTCAATTATTTATAATGAACGCAAATATTTCCAACAAAGATGTTTCTATATTACTATTATTTATTAATATTGTAAACACTATCGCGCAAAAAATAATGTACAACGCACGTTTGTGAAGTGTTTTACAGAATCCCGGAAATTAGAAACCGAGCGGCAGCGATGTTTTTAAACATTTTCCTCGCTTCTGTAAAAACCACTTCCCAACCTCGCATCGTTATGTACTGTTTTGTGCAGGTTGTAGTAAATTGTAAAGATTTAAAACACCAAATTATAGCTGTGACACCTGCTTTTGAAAACATACTTAAAGTTGATGTTGAGTGATTCCGGGTTCTGTGGCCGTGGTCCATAGTTGGTGTTGATACCAGACGTTTCGCCCTCAACTGCGGAGGGCATCTTCAGTGGCGAGTGCTTCTAGGCGTGTTTCCTGGTCGGAAGCTCTACTTAGAGTGAACGCTGCGGGTGTTGTATTGATACTAGTGGTGGGAGCAGGGTGAGCGGGCGTGGCTCTTGCTGATTGGCTAATGGTCGTCTCCTTGTTGTCCCTAGTGTTGATGCATTTATTTTCTAGTGTACGGTACCAGGCCTTAGACAGTTTAATACCTTCCTCTTTTCTGTTAATATTTTCCTTATGCTTGTGTATTTCTATAGCCTCTCGATATAATCTAGGGAAATAATAGGAAGTTGTGGCTAAAACTGTGTATCATCGAATAGAATCTGGTGTCCATTCATAATGGCATGTTCTGCTACAGCCGATTTATCCATTTCTCCTTGTCTGCAGTTTCTTTTGTGTTCTGATAAACGGGTGGCTATACTTCTTTTTGTGGTCCCTATGTATGGTTTACCACACGAACAAGGAAGTCGATATACGCCGCAAGTGGAGAGAGGTGGCCGAGGATCCTTGGCTGAGCGAAGGCAGTCTTCTATTTTTCTTGTAGGTCTGTAAACTGTTTTTATGTTGTATTTTCGTAGGAGTTTTCCGATACGATCTGTGACTCTTTGTACATATGGTAAGTAGGCTATGCTGGTTGAGGGTGTGTTATCCATTCTGACGTGCTGTCTTCGTGGATGTATGGTTTGTCTTATTTCCTTGGATGTGTAGCCATTTTTCTGGAAACAATTGAACAGATGGTGTTGTTCTTGTTTAAGGTGTTGTGGTTGGCATAACTTAGTCGCTCTGTCGAACAGTGTCTTAATGACACCTCGCTTTTGTCTTGGATGGTGGTTAGAGTCTTTGTGCAGATATCGGTCTGTGTGTGTAGGTTTTCTGTAACTGTATGTTGAATTTCCCCATTGCCAGTCCTTATTATTTGAACATCCAGGAAAGGAAGTCTTCCATTATCTTCTTTTTCCATAGTGAACTGTATTTTGTTGTGTCTGCTGTTAAGGTGTTGAAGGAAACGTTCCAATTCTTCACTGCCATGTCTCCATACTACGAATGTGTCATCAACATAGCGAAACCAATGTTCTGGAGACTTGGGAGCTGTTTTTAGTGCTTCTGTTTCGAATTTCTCCATGAAAAAATTCGCTACTACTGGGCTTAGAGGACTGCCCATGGCTACTCCGTCGGTCTGTTCATAGTAGCTGTTGTTCCATTGGAAGTAAGTAGTAGTTAGTACATGCCTGAATAAATTGGATATTTCTTCTGTGAAAATCTGTCTAATGTAGTCCATGGTCTCATTTACTGGCACCATGGTGAAAAGGGAAACCACATCGAAGCTAACCAGTATATCTTGAGATGTTACGTTTATATTCCGTAGTCTCTCAATGAAATGTGTCGAGTCTCTGATGTAGCTGTCCGTTTTTCCAAGGAGTGGTTTCAGAAGTCCTGTAAGATGCTTTGCCAGTAAGTAGGTCGGAGAACCGATGGCACTGACAATTGGCCGGAGTGGAATGTTGTTCTTGTGTATTTTTGGAAGACCATAGAGTCTTGGAGGTTGAGCTTCGGATACGCGTAATTTCTTCTTAATTCCTTCTGGCAAGGACGATTGCTTGATAAGATTGTTGGTTTTTCGAAGAATGCCGGATGTAGGGTCTCGCTTGATAGGTTTGTATATATCTGGTGTCAGAATCTCTATTATTTTCTCTTTTTTTTTTTTTTTCTTTTTGTATTCATGTGTATTCATAACAACTGTAGAGTTTCCTTTATCGGCTGGTAAAATAGTGATATTATTATCATTATTTAAAGTTTTTAGCGCTAGTCTCTCCTTCTTAGTTAAATTGCTTTTCGGTGGTTGGGCGCGACGGTGTATTCATGTGTATTCATAACAACTGTAGAGTTTCCTTTATCGGCTGGTAAAATAGTGATATTATTATCATTATTTAAAGTTTTTAGCGCTAGTCTCTCCTTCTTAGTTAAATTGCTTTTCGGAAGACTCTATGGTCTTCCAAAAATACACAAGAACAACATTCCACTCCGGCCAATTGTCAGTGCCATCGGTTCTCCGACCTACTTACTGGCAAAGCATCTTACAGGACTTCTGAAACCACTCCTTGGAAAAACGGACAGCTACATCAGAGACTCGACACATTTCATTGAGAGACTACGGAATATAAACGTAACATCTCAAGATATACTGGTTAGCTTCGATGTGGTTTCCCTTTTCACCATGGTGCCAGTAAATGAGACCATGGACTACATTAGACAGATTTTCACAGAAGAAATATCCAATTTATTCAGGCATGTACTAACTACTACTTACTTCCAATGGAACAACAGCTACTATGAACAGACCGACGGAGTAGCCATGGGCAGTCCTCTAAGCCCAGTAGTAGCGAATTTTTTCATGGAGAAATTCGAAACAGAAGCACTAAAAACAGCTCCCAAGTCTCCAGAACATTGGTTTCGCTATGTTGATGACACATTCGTAGTATGGAGACATGGCAGTGAAGAATTGGAACGTTTCCTTCAACACCTTAACAGCAGACACAACAAAATACAGTTCACTATGGAAAAAGAAGATAATGGAAGACTTCCTTTCCTGGATGTTCAAATAATAAGGACTGGCAATGGGGAAATTCAACATACAGTTTACAGAAAACCTACACACACAGACCGATATCTGCACAAAGACTCTAACCACCATCCAAGACAAAAGCGAGGTGTCATTAAGACACTGTTCGACAGAGCGACTAGTTATGCCAACCACAACACCTTAAACAAGAACAACACACATCTGTTCAATTGTTTCCAGAAAAATGGCTACACATCCAAGGAAATAAGACAAACCATACATCCACGAAGACAGCACGTCAGAATGGATAACACACCCTCAACCAGCATAGCCTACTTACCATATGTACAAGAGTCAGATCGTATCGGAAAACTCCTACGAAAAACAACATAAAAACAGTTTACAGACCTACAAGAAAAATAGAAGACTGCCTTCGCTCAGCCAAGGATCCTCGGCCACCTCTCTCCACTTGCGGCGTATATCGACTTCCTTGTTCGTGTGGTAAACCATACATAGGGACCACAAAAAGAAGTATAGCCACCCGTTTATCAGAACACAAAAAAACTGCAGACAAGGAGAAATGGATAAATCGGCTGTAGCAGAACATGCCATTATGAATGGACACCAGATTCTATTCGATGATACACAAGTTTTAGCCACAACTTCCTATTATTTCCCTAGATTATATCGAGAGGCTATAGAAATACACAAGCATAAGGAAAATATTAACAGAAAAGAGGAAGGTATTAAACTGTCTAAGGCCTGGTACCGTACACTAGAAAATAAATGCATCAACACTAGGGACAACAAGGAGACGACCATTAGCCAATCAGCAAGAGCCACGCCCGCTCACCCTGCTCCCACCACTAGTATCAATACAACACCCGCAGCGTTCACTCTAAGTAGAGCTTCCGACCAGGAAACACGCCTAGAAGCACTCGCCACTGAAGATGCCCTCCGCAGTTGAGGGCGAAACGTCTGGTATCAACACCAACTATGGACCACGGCCACAGAACCCCGGAATCACTCAACATCATGATTACCGGCCGTGAAAGCCTGCATTCAAATACTTAAAGTTGTTGGGTAATTCGATTTTTTTTCTTTTCTCTCCTCCCGAATTTCTACACAATATTAATTGGCAAAACGTACTTGGACCGGTTGGGTCGGAGGTTAAATACTTCCAGAATAACTTTTCCTTGAAACGAATGAATGTAATATTTTTTTTGTGAACCAAGTGTCGCAGCCCGTGGTTAACTAATAAAGAGATATTCAAGCGTTTCTTTTAAAACCTGAGGCACGAGGTAAAGATATGTCATGTCCGAGCTTCAGGCGAAACAAAAACATGTTCACATCACAAAACAAGCTTATAAAGATACAACTAACTCACTGGCACTACGAACCCGTAGGTTCATGGCCGAACGGACATAAGCTCTCCATACACCCCTATCCTGACCCAATGTTTTCCAATCATCCCCTGTATAATCTACATCCCTCAAATCATAGTTAATGTTATTATCCCACCTCATTCTTGGTCTACCAACTGGGCGTTTTCCTTCTGGTTTTCCTACAAGAAGCTTCCATGCACGTCTTTCATTTCCCATTCATACCGCATGTCCTGCCCCAACGCAGTCTACGGGACTTAACTGTTCTCATTATATCTGGCTTCCTATAAAGACCATATAGTTCATTGTTATGTAGTCTTCTCCATTCACCCGTCTCTTTGGTCCAAAAATTTACCTAAGAACTTTATTCTCAAATACTCGTAATCTCTTTTCCTCCCTTAAAGTAAGAGTCCATGTTTCGCATCTCCAGATAGTATAATTCGTAGAATCCATCCATAGTAATTCTGCCCCGAGGGCAGGTCCTTCACTACAATCATAGCATTTTCATGTTATGCTTGCAGCTTTACTAGGGAATTGTAGGTGTGGTAGCTTCCCGTTGCTTTCCACACCGGTGAAGGATGATGATGATAATGATAGGGATGATGATGATGGCCATATGATTTCGGGGACCGTTTGGGCCTTAAAGTTTTCCTGACATTTGTCTTACAAGTGAGGAAAACCCCGATAAAAACCTCACCCAGAAAATCTGCCCCGACCGGGGATCGAACCCGGGCCCGCTGCGTGACAAGACAGCACGCTACCTCGAGACCACAGCGGTGGACACTGGTAGAATAATAGTTTTATATATTTTCAGTTTAACGTTTTTTGAAAGGAGTTGGGACATCAAGAGCCTCTGCAATACATAATAGCACGCATTTCCAGAATTGAGCCTATGTTTAATTTCTTTGTGCATCTCATTCCTATTTGTGATTATTGTTCCTAGGTACGAGTATTTGAATTCAGCCACTTCCTCAAAATTTTCCTCATTTGTGATTAGTTGTCCATTTCCATTATATAATACACTAGCTAATACCCGGCGTGCGCTGCTGCGCCTAAATAAATTAAAATTAATGTGCTTTTTTATGTTTAGTTGAATAAGTAAATGAAAAATAATTATAAATTTATATTTTTAGATATCCCGTGTTGATTACCCGGCGTTGCCCGGGAATCTACTTATCCCGATCTTCTTGAGATAAATCACCTAAAATCGAAAATTAATGTGTTTTATGTTTAGTTAAATAAGTAAAATGAAAAATTTATATCGTAATTATTTTTAGATACCCCGTGCTGTTTACCCGGCGTTGTCAGGGAATCTACTCTTCCCGATCTTCTTGGCATAAATGAGCTGAAAGATAAAAATTAATGCACTTCTTATGATTAGTTGAATAAGTAAAATGAAAAATAATTGTAAATGTATATCGTAATTATTTTAAGATTTCCGTGCTGATTACCCGGTGTTGCCCGGGAATTAACTTATCTCGATCTTCTTGGCATAAATGAGCGTAAAGTCAAAATTCGTTATTGTAAGTTATCCGTAAAAGAATATCCGCCATGTGCTGCTATGCTTGCACAGGAATCTACGTACTTGTCTCGATCTTCTTGGCATCAATGAAAGATAAAAATGGTTATTGTGAGTTATCCGTAAGAGATAAACATAGGCCTATGCTGTCGCGGACTTTTTTGTTACAGCTTTTTGTGATATGCAATTCTGCGTATATTAATTGTTTGTGTTTGTTAAGGTTTAGGCAGCGTAAGCCATTTAATCGATAAAAGAGCTACCTTTTTTCACGTTTTCCACTACAAAGGGCGATTTTTTAACGGTGTAGGAGTTGAGTATCTGAACTCTCTTATAACCTATGTTCATCCCGGGAATCTCCTGAACATTTTGCAAAAAGCCCCATCACAATCGGATCCGCGCATAAAGAACGAACAAACAAAGAAACATTACTTTATATATATATATATATATATATAAGATTTCTATGTGTGACGATATATTTAGCTTTTTATATTTACTTCCAGTCCCAATTTCTTAGTGTTACTCAATAGCGTGTGTGTGTTGGCCTATACTTATGAATATAGAATATACATTAATGAATGCAACAAATGGCGTCAAAATATGTTTAATGCGCTTAGCCGGTTGATGGATAACATCATTCAAATACAATAACATTTACAAGATGGTGTGATTATTAATATTAAAGAGGATGGCATCACATCACGTTCCTTCATGTGATGATCGCCGCACCTTGACTCCTGCACCGCATCACAAGCGTGTTACTGCCCTCCCCACACCAAGTAAATGTACATTTGTTTCTATCACCATCATCATTCTCTTATCGTACCCTTCTTTCTCAAGGTCGATTCCAACCATCTCTACCTTCCCATGCTTGAAGAAGTAATTCTATTTCCATATTGTGGCCATGTTTTGAAACAGCTAACTCTCTTCATGCCCGATGTTGTAGTAACATTTTGAAGGATTAGTGTCCCAAAAATAATTACTGGTTCAGGTTGGGTTTAATTTTCGGTAGAGCTGGATTCTCTTCTCAAGGTCGAAATTGGTACACAGGATAGGAAAACACTTTAAAACTCACTAATAACTGATTCTTGTAGAAATAGTTGTAAATTTATTTACTATTTAATTTCCCAGCAGATCAAGTAAATATAGGTGGTATTATTCTTCACCGTCAATTAAAATTAAATTATTTTCTTTTCTTGAATCAAATATCACATTTTATCAGGAGAGCTGTTATTGCATCTATCCCTTGATGAAAGTTATATGCTGACTTACTAGAGTAATTCTGTTATAATTTTAAAGAACATTATTACATCACATAATTTTATATTTAAATTATATTGGTTAATGGTCCATTAAATACCAGGTTTAAATTTGATTGGTTAAATCAAAAAGTTAATTGTTTTAACATCCAATCAGAATTTAGTATACTTTTATTTAAAAATATTAAGTTAAGCAGGTGTTCTTATTACAGTTATAACAGAAAGCTTTATATTTCAGACAACAATGACTTAAGACACAATTTTAAAAGCATTATTTAGAAAGACTGTTATATAATACAATTTCTTTAATTGTTACTGAGACATTTTTATTCAACAATGAACAACAATTAATTATTTAGATGTTTTTCTTTATTTAAGTTATATTTAAATATTAAAAGAATTTTAAAGTATAAAATTATTAACTTAAACTTTCATATTTATTATGATATTAAAATCCTGCTATTGCTTTGCTTCTTTTTTGTATCCTCTCTCTTGTAGACTTTTGTTCACTTGGTTAATCCATCTTCCTCGTGGCCGTTTCCCTTGTATCTTGAGATTTAACAGTCTTTGTGGTAGTCTTTCCTCTTCCATTATTTTTAAATGTCCAAACCATTTTAGTCAACTTTTTCTATGCCTGTTGTTAAAATACAGCAATCTAGAAAAACATTGGAAAGAACATGTTCAAAGAATGAAAGATGAACGCATACCAAATATTATAGTTAGTTACAAACCAAAAGGAGATAGGAATGTTAGTAGACCGAAAAAGAGATGGATTCAATTTTTTGAATGAGAATCTATGAGACCGGAACAAGCGACATGGGCTTAATCCGTGATTGCTGTTAATGATGATGATGATGATAATAATAATAATCAATTGATTTGGTGTTTCCTTGATGAAAATCCGTATTTATTAATTAAATGAAAATAAAACTTACTTTTATTTGATGTTCATATTTATTAAGATATAATTCAGTGACAGCTGTTTCGGTACACTGTACCTTTTTCAGACATGTTAACAAATTATGAATTGTGTTATTATAGTAGGATTAAAGATATCTACAGAAAAGACAAAAATTATGGCATTTCAAGGTGTAGATCCTGTCAGAAGTAAAATTGTACTGGACAATAAAATTTTGGAGCAGGTGAATAATTTTACATATCTAGGATGCAATATCTCATACGAAGAAAAAAAGGATGTAAATGCAAAAATATCTAAATTTTTAAGAATTTTAGGGTTAATAAATTTTATCTTCAAGCCACAGTTAGTCCAAAAGCATTCAAGACTGAAAGTGTATAAAACACTGGCTCTTCCAACTCTTTTGTATGGTAGCGAAGTATGGACGTTGAAACAGAAGGATATACAGAGACTTAGATCTGCTGAAATGAGATATCTTCGGAGGACTGCAGGATACACACTACTAGATCACAAAAAAAATGAAGACATCTTAGAAGAATTACACATGGAATCTTTAGAAAACAAAATTTCTGATTATAAGTCAAGATGGATGCAACATGTTCATCGAATGGAAGATCACAGAATACCCAAACAGATGTTAAGATATCAACCTGCAGGAAGAAGACCAGGACGTCCACTCAAAAGACTTCTGGATGTTGTTTCTCTTGAGGCCGAAACAGGTCAACAAATGGCCTAAATTCGTGAATGTACTATGATGATGATGTTATTATAGTACAAATCAACTGATCTAAGCAACAATACAACAATCATTTATTTAATTTTTTTTAATTTAACAAAGGCGATTCATTCAAATCAAGTTGAGAATTTAACAGTTTATTACTACTTTGTAGAGGAAGAGATCCAGTAAGATCCAAAATTATTTTGTTAAATTAAAAAATTTAAATAAATTATTGTTGTATTGTTGCTTAGATCAGTTGATATGTACTATAATAACACAATTCATAATTTGTTAACATGTCTGAAGAAGGTAGAGTGTACCGAAACAGCTGTCACTGAATTATATCTTAATAAATATGAAAAACAAATAAAACTAAGTTTTATTTTTATTTAATTAATGATGATGATGATGACAATAATAATAATAATAATAATAATAATAATAATAAAGCTGTAAAAATGATTTAACGCTAGCTTCGTAATTTTTGGTTACAGTATGGTTTAGTTCTATGATATTTTTATAATTGTAAACTTTCTGTACTGGGATAATCTGTCGTTTACGGATGCAATCAGCCACCACATCAATGAATATCTTGAAAACATGAAAGGAACATATTGAAGATGTGTACAATCTGTCCTGTCACCAGAAACATAAACTATTTTGTTCGCTTTACATGAAGTAAGTGCTGTTCGCATTGCATAGGAATTGAATATCATCGTTACTTTCACAAAATAACCGCTCCTTGAATTAAAACAAGAAGCCGCTGTGATGTGTTCATCGCGACCACCAAGAAGCACTTTTTCATTCTGCTGAGTTGGCAAACGTGTGCAATATCAGAAACACGTCGCTCCAATACAATCATACGTAAAGAAAAAAATGTTATATGATGAACTAAATAAACCGGAATTAATATATATATATATATATATATATATATTAATAATAAGTAGATTTTAATAAGTAAATATATGAAAAATAGGCACTTTATATAAATACTGAGAAAACTAATATCTGTGTATAGGAGAAGAAATGGAAAATATAAATTTCAACAATGGAGAAGAACTAAAACCTAGTATTGAATGCACTTATTTAGGAACAATGTAGGCCTACACACCAATACTTTTGAAATTCATATTGAAGCACAGTTGAGGTTATGTAATAAGATGTTAAATATAAAATTGGTGCCTGGTAAGTCAGTCGCCCTCAACTAAATATCAAACTTCAAATTATTTAGAACGGATAGAATACAGAATAAAAATATAAGGGAAATTATGGATGTACAAGAGGAGCCCGACATCATAGACATTATAGAAAAGAAAAGATTACAGCCACTGGCCATGTCAAACGAATGCCAGAGCAAAGATTGCCTGAACTTATAATGAACTGGATCCCAATGGAAAGGAGGAAGACTGGAGAAACCCTGGATAGAAGGGATACAGGCGGCTATGAATATCAGAGGAATGGAGGAAGATCAATGGATGTTCAGAGAGGAATGGCGTTTGGTTTCCGGAAGACGGCGGCAGCTGCCATGATACGGATGATGATAATATATTAAATTTTCTAGTATAATACATGTCAATTCCTTGTGGCTGTCTTCATGTTGAGACTTGAGGACGGGGCCCAGTGGTAGGGCTGCTGCCTTTTAGTCTCTGCACAGACATTAAGATACAGCACTGCACCTACGTAGATTTGTTGAAATGAGATCTTCGGAAGGTATAGGCCTACGCTACTAGATCATAAAAATAGTAGACTGCAATGGGCAGGACATGTGGCACGAATGGGGATTAAAGAGGGGCATGGAGGCTACTTGTAGGAAAACCAGAGGGAAAGTATCCAATAGGCAGGTCAAGAAGGAGGTGGGAGAACAAGATTAATAATTATTTGAGGGAAGTAGATTATACAGGGGATTATTTGAAAATATTAGCTCAGGATAGGAATGAATGGAGAGCTTGTATCTGCTCGGCCATGAACCTACGGGTTCGATAGTGCCAGTGTTAATTATATATACAAAACTAGAAATATTCTCAGCCCGCTGGTAGGCCAAATGCATTCAAGGTCTGTCGCAACATTGATTTTTTTTTATTCTAGTTCCATCATTACTTTAACCAAGACAATATTAAATGAGACAGAAGTAGCGAGTGAACTCGTGGATTAATCTTAAATCCGACGCAGATTATTTTATATGGAATCAGAAGGCATTTTTATCCTAGAGATATAGTTGCTACGATAAGTATACTAACTATAAAAATAGTAACAATAAAAATCCTAAAAATAAAGGAAAATCAAATGGGATCGTTTGCCGGAGAACGCCAGACACCCAATATGTAAAAAGCGCATTATTTTGTTACTCGAGACGAAATGTCACGAAACAAAAACAATACTGCTAGTTTTTATCGAGTGCAACTGTAAACCCGCGCAACAGTCCCATATTAGGGCATCCTCCCCCGGTAGATAACATTCCACATTCTGTTCTGGTGAATGGGACGGGACATTCAGCCCACGCTATTCAATAAATTCTTATGTTATGTCATTTTTCTTTTCTCAATTTATCTTCTGTCCAAAACTACAGACTTCAATGTATCCAAAGTTCAGATTCGTAACCAAATAAATTACAGTTATTATATTTCCAGGACATAAATTGATGAATTCTCTTATTGTACGCAATTCCTGCGTGACGGACTTTTCACATTTTTTATTTTATTTTCATCTTTAGCAGAGGACGACCTGGTAAGAGGATGAGAAGTGAATATTTCTGTAATATTTATTTTCAATCTAAAATATTTGGACATATTTTTATTTCCGAACGTTGAATGAGGCGCATTCACTCTTCTATAAAATGAGAACCCCGAAGTGTTGTTGGAGTTTCAGACAGAATACAGATAGCGGTCTTAACTGTGACATATTTTGCTTCCACAAGTTTGTTCAATAGATTAGTGGAAGTAGGAAGTGTTTGTGTCCCCCTACAGGAGAGAAATTCTACCATACTTATTTACTCACACTTGTTTTCGGATAGATGTCATTGAGTGGTCCGGAGTCAGCATTCCGCCTCTTAGTGTCATCTAGGAAAGCAAGGTAATCCATCCATCCATAGTAATTCTGCCCGAAGGCAGGTCATTCACTGCAATCATAGCATTTGTATGCTATGCTGCAGCTTTACTAGGGAATTAGAGGTGTGGTAGCTTCCTGTTGCTTCCCACACCGGTGAAGGATGATGATGATGATGATGATGATGATAAGGATGATAGATGACCATATGATTTCGGGGACCGTTTGGGTCTTAAAGTTTACCTGATATTTGTCTTAAAGGTGAGGAAAAACCCCGATAAAAACCTCACCCAGAAAAACTGCCGCGACCGGGGATCGAACCCGGGCCCGCTGCGTGACAAGTCAGCACGCTACCTCGAGACCACAGCGGTGGACACCAATGTAATAATGGTAATAATAATAATAATAATAATAATTATTATTATTATTATTATTATTATTATTATTATTACGACAATGACGCAGAAATGAAGGGACATTAGTAAGCCTTACCTTGAAACCCGCCATTAAAGAAAAGCTTTGGGGGTTCGCGAACCACAGGTTGGGAAACGATCTTCTTCTTCTTCTTCTTCTTCACGGTTTAGGCTTATTTACTAGCCTGTTCCGGCTCCAAACTGCTGCTGTTTTCATATTTTCTCTGGTCTTTCCAAACCTTTTCTTCCTCGTGGTGAATAGCTGTATGCTGCTTTTGATATTCTATTCTCAGTCATCCTTGCCAAGTGTTCTTTCCAGTTTGTTCTGTATTTCACTATTGTTGTGTTTAATTCCTCTACTTTTAGTTGTTGTCTTATTTCTGTGTTGTGTTTCTTTGATATCCTGCTATTGGTCTGAGGAATTTCATTTCAGCAGCTTGTATTCTGGCAGATTGTTGTGTTGTCACTGTCCATGTTTCGGATCCATAAGTAATAATAGGAACTGCTATTGTCTTGTATAATTTCATTATAGAGTCTTTCCTGGCTTTATTTTTCAAAGTTCTTTTTAATGTTCCTGTTATATTATACAGGGGATGATTCGAAAACATTGGCTCAGGATAGGGATATATGGAGAGCTTATGTCCGCGCGGCCATGAACCTACGGGTTCGATAGTGCCAGTGAGTTAGTTAGTTAGATTATATATTATTTTATCGCAATGAAATCTAATACATTTTTAAAAAAGAACAACTTGCAAGACTTTTAAAAAATCATTTTTTTCATAATTATAAAACATTTATGAAATGAGTTTATTTACAGGAATTTTAAATTTGCAGACTATTAACTCATGTCGCAAATGGTAGTCAATGACCAATCACGTTTCAATAAATTCTGTTTTACACCAATGACAGTCGTGTTTCACCTCGCTCTTTATCGATTTCTCTTTATCAGCTCCTGCTTTTGTGATAAAGAAAGCTCCTCCTTTTTTAATATTCTGAACAGGTTAGACCATTAATTTTCTCCAACAAATACATTGAATATAGCAAATAATGAATAGATTCAGTGATTTTACTGAGTTGTTTATTCAAAATATAAATGATTAACCTATAATGTTGATTGTAATAGTTTGATGTGTTTCATTACTTCTCCACTAGAGTGCATTCTTACAATATTGCGATACTATTTGGCAATAAATAATATGATCGAGTTGCAGTGAATATACATAACCTCACATTTCTAATTTGTTTTTAAACATCGCCGTTTACATTAATTATATAAATATTTTAAAACACCGGTAACTATATTCAAATAACAATTTTTTAGTAAGGAGCTTAATTTTATTCCTTAAATAGTCCTAATAAATGCCTCTCTTGATTTTCAAATTCTCTAGATAATTGGAAATCACTCGTGACATTACTTATGAAAATGTGTCATAATAAACTTTTTTATGAAAGAAAACAGTTGTTAATTAAGTGAACTCTGTTGGCTATGATGCACTCTGCATTTTCTTCAAACTTGGCCAATATTAAATATTTCAAATTGTTGGCACAAAATTTGCTTGACGTAGACATCAGACAGGAAGGATGTTAAGGAAAAAACGTAAATAGAGGTCACTGGTCCCTAAAGCAGAGAAACGATGTAGAAAAATGGGATAAAAATAAATGAGACAAGGAAGAGGGGAATATGGCAAGAACCGCCCACACTACACCCACCACACGATAAATGTAGGAAACAGGAACTTGTCATTATCAGAACGAAAACCAAGTTTTATTCAAATTCTACCAAACGAGCAGTTTTCTTGTGTCTTTCATATATCACGCCTCAATCATACGGGGGGATCACATTTTTTTATGGAACATTATTTCTTATTTAACATTCTGAGGGTAGATTCGAGCTTGGAGTAATTTGGGACGTTTTTGTTGCTATTTTCTTTGTTTGTTCTTTATATAGTTTACCAACTCATGAAAATATTTTTGAAATATCTTATCTGATAGATACCGAAAGTGATAAGTTAAAAATAAATGAATTAGTTTAATCTCGTCAAAGAAGAACTATATCGGTTAAGACTTCGGACCAGGAACCGTCGAGATATGAGTTCATTGAACTTAGTCAATGGAACTACTTCATTCCTGGTGTCACAGCAGGAACCACAAGAAACAAACACCAATTTGTCTTCTTCTTCTTATACTTCATGGAATTAGGTCTTTTGACCTGTTTTCACATCAAGTAGGATTTAATGAATCTTCCCATCTTGTAAATGGGCGTCCAACACTTCTATGTCCTATTGGTTTGTACTTTAATAACAGCTGAGGGATTCTATCTGTAGGCATTCTTTTAACATGTTCATACCAGTTGTTTCTCATGTTGTCAATTCTATTTGTTAAATTAAAAATATTTAAGATTTTCTAATATCTTCATTTCTTTTTCTGTCCAAGATTGTCACACCTGCTGCTGAACGTAAGAACTTCATTTCTGCAGTTTCTATTTTTCTTCTGTCTGAACAATTCTCACTTGCATATGTTAAGACAGGCGCTGCCATAATTTTGTAAAATTTTAGTTGGGTTCTCCTCAAAGTTTTATTTTTCAGCGTCCGTTTTATAGCGCCACACATTCTATAAAACTTATTTAATTTAATATTAATATCTTCCTTCTGGCAGTTTGACACGTTGCATCCTAAATAATTGAAATTGTTCATCTGTTGTATTGTACTGTTATTAATACTGATTTCACACTTCATGTGGTCTTTCCCGTTGAATGCCATTACTTTTTATTCACTTTCAGAGATTGCCATATTGAATTTATTTGCTATTTCATTTAATTTATACGCTGCTATTTGTAAATTGTCTTCTGAAGAGCTAAGGATTGTCTGATCACTGCCAACTTTAAAATCTGTGGTTAAACTTGATTGCCATTGTACAATAACCTCGTCTATATATACTAAAAAGTGCAGCAGATAGCGGACATCCTTGTCTGACAACTGTATATTAATTTCTAATGTATTACCGCTCGTTGTACCTCCTTTGTCAATAATTATTTTTTATTTAAAATTAGCTAATATCCGGCGTGCGCTACTACGCCTAAATAATTGAAAATTAATGTGCTTTTATGTTTAGTCGAATAAGTCAAAGGAAAATTTTATATCGTAATTATTTTTAGATACCCCGTGCTGTTTACCCGGCGTTGTCCAGGAATCTACTCTTCCCGATCTTCTTGGCATAAATGAGCTGAAATACAAAAATGAATGTACTTCTTATGATTAGTTGAATAACAAAAATGAAAAGTAATTATAAATGTATATCGAAATTACTTTAAGATTCCCCGTGCTGATTACCCGGTGTTGCCCGGGAAACTACTTATTTCGATCGTCTTGGCATAAATGAGCTAAAAGATAAAATTCGTTATTGTGAGTTATCCGTAAAAGAATACCCGCCATGTGCTGCTATGCTTGCACAGGAATCTACGTACGTACTTGTCTCGATCTTCTTGGCATCAATGAAAGACAAAAATGATAAACATATGCTGTCGCGGACTTTTTGTAGAGTTTTATGAGATATTAATTCTGTGTACATTAATTTTGTGTATTTGTTATGGTTTAGGCAGCGTAAGCCATTTAAGCGTTCAAAGGGCTACCTTTTTCACGTTTTCCACTACAACGAGCGATTTTTAAGGGTGTAGGAGTTGAGTATCACAACTCTCTTATAGCCTATGTTCATCCCGGGAATCTCCTGCACATTTTGCAAAAAGCCCCATTACAATCGAATCAACGGTATGGCCGCGCATAAAGTACGAACAAACAAACATTCATTTTTATATATTAGATTTAAGCTTTGCACAAATTTGACAACATGTCATGGAAACCCTAGCATTCCTGATTTAAATAATTCTATCGAACTGGTCCTGAGTCGAATTCGCGAATCTCAGATCTTAGAGCATCAATACCGAATGACTGATTTGTGGAAGGTGTTTGAAACATTCTGAAAGTTGCCTTGTATTAAGATAGAATGCCGTACAGTTTACAATGATGACAGAGAGATGGCCCCAGTTCACGATGATAAACGAGTATCTGTAATTTGACAATAGCCGCCTCCATTACGTCTCGTTGTCCCACAACTACGCTTACAGGCCGCAATTATGTTACGCTCGTGGAAGAGGCAATTGTTTCTGTCAAATGAAGCCATTTGTATTTTCCGCAGTCTCTCGTCGTACTGTTAGTTACATAAGCCAATTTTACATAGATTTAAGAATGTGCAGGAAATAGTTGTCTATCTCTCATCGGTATCAAATATCTGATGTGTTTTCTTCACCAGACTGATCCAGATATCCAATTCAAATTTCCATTTGTGAAGAACTTACAACTTCCATGGGTTAGCCATTATATGCCATATCAAGTGGCTGAATTCAAATACCTAGGAACAATAATCACAAATAGGAATGAGATGCAGAAAGAAATTAAACATAGGCTCAATTCTGGAAATGCGTGCTATTACGCATTGCAGAGACTCTTGACGTCGCAAATTTAATTTAATTTGGTTATGTCTTGAATATGACATTTGTCCCTAATTTCTGTGCTGTGCTTCAAGTCTCGGAGCAAAGACGAAAACAAAATACGACGAACTCTAGGAAAAGGTCTACGATTTGGAAAAAGAAAAACATATTAAGAATTAACATAAGATTCGTGATGAAGTTCCGTTGAGGTATTATTCAAAATTAAAATATAAAATTAACTTAATTAATTTTTTAACTTAGCGCTTTCGGGACTTGTCCCATCATCAGCAGGATTCAAAACTGGTGTTTCACTGAAGATCTTGTAGAGGGGGTTGCATGTATTGGGTTCGTTTTCGTTTATCAGGTTGTCGTTGTTGTGAGCTGCTTTTATGATTTCCATCTCTTCGAGTACGTTCATCTTCGCTGGATTATTTTCTCTGTGCATTACTGTTAGGGTGTTTTCAATATTTAACATGCGATGTCCTTCTTGGATAACGTGTTTTGCATAACTTGATTTTCCTTCTGCGTGAATAAAGTCTCGAAAATGTTCTTTAAATCTGATGTTAAAAGTTCTGTTTGTTCTTCCTACATAAAATTTGTTGCAGTTCTTACATTTCAATTTATATACTCCTTTGCTGTTGAAAATGTTTTCTTCAGTGTTATTGTTTGTTATGTTTTTTTTTGTTATTAGTTCTGTGTGCTATTTTTACGTTTTTATCGGCCTTCTTTAGTGTATTGGCTAATTTTGTCGTTTCTTTTCCTGTATATGTAAGTGTTATCCATGTTTTCTTGTTGTTATCAGATTATTTTTCTAGTTTAGTTATGTTGGATATATTGTTCTTTCATTTTTTTGTTTATTTACGAGTTTATTTATGATTTCTTCATGTAATATTGCTGAAATTAATGAGACGATAAATAAGAGCAAATCTGCAATATCTAAATTATTTAATATAATAATAATAATGAATACGGGATAGAATCATAATTAAAATCTAGGGTGTTTTTTTCACACTTTTTGTTAACCACAAGTTGTAGGTTCTAGAATATGCACCCCTGAACTGTGAATGCGACAAATTAGGTTTGGAATTCATTGACTGTATAGTGTAGTGGGACAGCTGTGCATTCCTGCTCTCAACTGATTCGTACTCTTAAACGAGCAGTTCACACAAATATTAGATCGAACCAGCTGCTCTTTTTGCCCGCAGCGATGTAAAGAATTTTATCTTTAAAACGCCTTCCATTAAAATGTCATATCGAGGTGAAAAGTTTGAAATTTGCGCAGAAATAATTTTGTAGACAGAACATATATCTTTAAAATTCAAATTTTCTGATTCTACAAGTGAATGTTTCAAATACTTACAGATAGATAGATCATCGGTTGATTAATGTCTTTGACATCGTCCGATTCCTAACAGCCAATTTTGTCGGTCCATCCAATCTCCTGGTTGTAGATGTTTCTCCTTCATGTATAAACATATTCCCTGACTCCAGGAGGTTTTAGGTCTTCCTCTGCCTCGTCTTCCCTCAGGTTTCCATTCCAAAACACATTTTGGTAGCCGATCCTCTTTTATTCGCTGGACATGTCCGTACCATCTTAATTGCTGAGTTTTAATATAATCTAAAATAGTGTCTTCAATCTTCATTTTCTTCCTTATAACTGAGTTTCTAATTTTTTCTCTTCTTGAAATCCTTGCGGCCCTTCGTATAAAATCCATTTCCGTTGCCAAAAGATACTTATTTGTTTTTGTTGTTAATGGCCAAATTTCTGCTCCATAAGTAATGATGCTTTTAACAATTGTGTACTATATATTTATTTTATTTTTATTGTATTTTTTTCCATGACTGACTGACCATAGCTTACAGTTAACAATTGTAAGGCACATATAAGCTATATTGAACATTAGAAAGCAATTGATATTATTGCATTTACGACTAAGGGTCGGTTTCACCAACATAGGTAAATGTATTACGCCAGTTTATGCTATGCATTATACACGGGGAAAACTGGCGTAATACAGTTACCTCTGTTGGTGAAACTGACCCTAAGGAGGACCGAAGTGTGGTTTAACAAAATAATTTGTGAAATAAAACAAATTAATAAAATCACATCTTCAAACAAGAAATTCGCACAAAATTTCGTATTTTTACAGGTTTGAATTATGACAAGTTCTACCATTCATTTTATATTAAAATAATAATTATTTGAAATAAAAATAACATTGTTGAGACTTTTTTATTCAGGCTTAATCATGTTTTACGAGCCTAAAAATACATTAATTACATGACAATTATAAATAAAATTTGTGGTTATATTTGGTTCGAACTCATAGCGGCATTTTTCTTTTTTGTAGTTAAAACGAAAGTGTTTCTTGAACTATTTAATTGCAGATGGATGTGAGGTTATGTTCGTTACAGAGGAAATACAACAATGCACCTGATAACTTGAATGGGTTTCAACTCCAAACTGCAGGGCAGATTTTTCTTCACTCATCTATATATATCTAGGCACCAGGACAAACTCGACCCCCTGTAAATAAGTAATGTTGCGTTTAATAGGAGTAAAGTAGGTCGTAGCGTAGAACCAGCCATGCAACCTCCTATCGACATTTTTTTTTGCAAATGCCCAAGGTTGTCTTTCGACATTCCTGGTGTTCTCTCCTGGTATGGTGTAGTTGTAACTCACTTCTGAGGTTGGGGCGCCTGGAAGACGGGGTTACGTTGCCCCGATGATATGACGGGTGATGATGGTGATAGTGGTGCGCCAGGAGAGTCCTTAATCCTAAGCTTAATCTAAGATGAATATGAATGATGATGATTGCGATGGCCATATGATTTCGGGGACCGTTTGGGCCTTAGTTTTCCTGACATTTGTCTTACAGGTGAGGAAAAATCGCGATAAAAACCTCACCCAGAAAAGCTGTCCTGACCGGGAATCGAACCCGGGCCCGCCGCATGACAAGGCAGCACGCTACCTCGAGACCACAGCGGTGGACCCTATCAACAATATAGTCTATATCTATAATAGCGTAGCCCACCGTTGAGCCATATCCTCTCTTTTGTCAGGAGTTAATACACCAGTTCATTTAAGTTACCGTATTTGCTCAAAGATGGCATGAGTGACATGCGGTCAACACACCGACTCAATGAGACATCTAACAGGCAACTAGGATATTATTAGGATGTTTGAAATCGGTCGGTAAATGTTGCTTAGAGGCCTTTTCATTCAGGCTTAAGGATCTTTCATGAGCCTGAAAATCTTCAGACTCAGGACCCACGGCTTAAAGTCCCTCCCGGAGGACTTGCTTGTTGAATTTTTCATTCTAAAATAATTGATCGACCGTGGCCGGGTTTGAACCCTCGGCCCTCGGGACCAGAGGTAAGGATCATAGCCTCTAGTCCACCGCGGCCGATCCTGTCAACAATACTGCCTAATAAATCGTACATCCTAAATGACCTGTTAATATTTATATCACAAAGGAAAAGAACAAATCTATAGGCCTATAGATACTTTTATTTATTTATTTAGCGTGGTGCAGTTAAGGTCACGCGGTCCTTTCTTCCACTCACCAGGACAAACACATGAAATTTAAATACAAGAAAAGAGAATGATATTACATACTAAACAATAGACTGAACAATAATAAAAATAATGCCTAACAATGAAATAAAATTAAAGACGATTAAAATGAAAAGTGATAAAACAATAGCACATTGCGATGCGAGGTTGGAAAGTGGTTTTTACAGAAGCGAGGAAAATGTTTAAAAACTTAGCTATCACCCGGTTATTAATTTCCGAGATTGTGTAAAAAAAACTTCACAAACGTGCGTTGTACATTTTTTTTTTGCGCGATGGTGTTTTCAAAATAATAAATAATAGCAAAATAATATCTTTGTTGGAAATATTTGGGTTCATTATAAACAATTGATTAACGTTAAAACAGTGTGGGCACTGTTTATTAGTTGAAACTACAGGAGGCCGTGAGACCAATTTAGTGATAAAATGGCGGCAAGTACGTATTTATTGTTTTATATTGTTTCAAATAAAGTTCAGTTCATTAAAAATGCAGTGATTTATTTCGTATAATGTATATTAACACTAGCTTTTGGATATTTTTGTATATACATTGTATGTAGTATACATAGAGGAGGTGGTTTTACTTCTCACACGCGTTTTGTAATATGTAATATTACAGTATAGTTATTTAGGTTGGCAACTCCGAAATGTAGGAAGTTGAACTTCCAATCATTGGTCGTCATTGCTGTAAGTACGACAAAACGCACTGTCGCGCAGAAAAATAAGTACAAAGAAAGTACTAGACAGTAATGAATTAATCTATCGTAAGAGACATTAGGTAAAACTATTGGTAAATCTTAATACTATTTTTATTGAATAAAGGAAAAACAAATTATTATTGATTGTCAAAAAAAAATATTAGTGAGATATTTCTGTTAATAATTTTATTATCAGAATACAAGCTGCTGAAATTAAATTCCTCAGACCAACAGCAGGATATCAAAGAACAGACAAAAAACACAACACAGAAATAAGACAACAACTAAAAGTAGAGGAATTAGAGACAACAATAGTGAAATACAGAGGATGACTGAGAACAGAATACCAAAATCAGCATACAATTATTCAGCAATAGGAAGAAGAAGTTTGGGAAGACCAAAGATAAGATGGAAACAGCAGCAATTTGGAGCCGTAACAGGCTATTAAACAAGCCTAAACCGTGACGAAGAAGAAGAAGAAGAAGTTTGTCTTTGAAGGATGGTATAGTTTGGCAGTCTCTGACATAGGGTGGAACAGAACTCCATGTTCTAGGAAGAGAAACTGTAAAACATTTCGAGTAACAGGTAGTTTGATGAGGGGGGATATAAAAGAGAACGTGCTGATGGGATCGGGTGTGTATCAGATAGTCTAACGAGATGTTAGGCTGTTAACTCTTAAATTCCTAATGTATCTTTTTGGATACATCAGTTGATTCAGTTAATTTAATATTTTAAATAAATCAGAAGAAAACGAACAAAAAGAAACCACTTAAATGTGTACCTAATGATACAATATACATAATAATAAGTTATACAAGATTCCGTTTTCACTGCGGTCCGTCACATTCAAATAACTAGCAGAAGAAATTTGCCAATTTAAGGCCGTTAAAGCAGCTCTGATCTGCAGTTTTACGTGGAATCCTGATTACATCGCAACTACCTGCTTCCACCAATTGAAATTATATATTAATTTAATCTCTACAAATACTAGGTCAGTTTTCAAGGGAGTAAATGAGCAGGAATTGAGTCGCTAAAATAGGGAGGTGTGGACTTCACATTGGAGCACCTTGAGGACCGGTTCGCCCATCAGACGCAATGTCGTCATTTCCTGACTGGAAGATCACTCCCTGCGGTCAGCATGCATTGGTCGGAAAGCAATTACTTTATTTTATGGCAGACACACAATCTGCGCTTTCGTAAACTTAAGTACGCAATTCTGCACCTTCCAGCACTTCTCCAACCCCAACTATACCTGCCGCATTCACTCACATCTCCGAACTCAAATTCCTTAAGATCCATTCCCATACATGCATAGAGGTTCGAAAAGAGTTTCTAATAAGTAATGCCAGGAGTGATTTTCAATTTATCTAGATAATTTGGAATTTGTTAGGACTATTTAACGAATAAAATTAAGCTGTTTACTAAAAAATAATTATTTGAATATAGTTACCAGTGTTTTAAAATATTTATATAATTAATGTAAACGGCGATGTTTGAAAACAAATTAGAAATGTGTGTTATGTATATTCACTGCAACTCGATCATATTATTTATTGCCAAATAGGTTCGCAATATTGTAAGAATGCACTCTAGTGGAGAAATATCGAAACACATCAAACTATTATAATCAACATTATAGGTTAATCATTTATATTTTGAATAAACAAATCAGTAAAATCACTAAATATATTCATTATTTGCTATATTCAATGTATTTATTGGAAAAAAAATAATGGTCTAACCTGTTCAGAATATTAAAAAAGGAGGAGCTTTCTTTACCACAAAAGCAGGATCTGATAAAGAGAAATCGATAAAGAGCGAGGTGAAACACGACTGTCATTGTTTGTAAAACAACATTCATTGAAACGTGATTGGTCACTGACTAGCATTTGTGGCATGAGTTAAATAGTCAGTATAAGATGTTGCTCATATTTTGGTGGGTTTGTTACCAAGTAATGGTTCAACACCAGAGGAGCGTCTGGAAGAACTCTTGAATGGAGACGCATAACTCTTTCCTGTCCCCGGAGATAACAGTTATCGGGGCTTCGTCCTTGAGACTGCAGCGCAGCGGGTTCAATGCCCCTTTCCACCCCATTCAGAGCTCCACGTCATATCAAGCATTTAACAGCAATTATATTATATTTAATATTTTTTGTCTCAAAATCTTATGGGTCATATTGTACATCTATTACATCCTCAAATATCCAAAATTAAAGAAATTGCTATCCTATTTGGCAATAAGTAATATTAATTAAATTAAAATAAAACTTAGTTTTATTTGATTTTCATATTTATTAAGATATAATTCAGTGACAGCTGTTTCGGTACACTGTACCTTCTTCAGACATGTTAACAAATTATGAATTGTGTTATTATAGTACATATCAACTGATCTAAGCAACAATACAACAATATTTTATTTAAATTTTTTAATTTAACAAAGGCGATTCATTCAAATCAAGTTGAGAATTTAACAGTTTGTTACTACTTTGCAATTCATTTATTTCTACAGCCTCCAAAAGGTCCAACTTCTTACCCTTATCACAAACATGGAAAATTTCAAAATTTGGATCGAAACAATGATTAAATTGGAATAGGTGGTTAGCATATTTTGAATATTCTAAATTTTATATGCATATAACAGAAAAACACAAATAATGTAACGAAATAACATTAAATGGAAAATAAATGCTGAAAACTGATTAAGTTAGACATTTTTCTAACTGAATCAGTGTTCAATATGTATTTTCCATTTCTTATTGAAGCATTTTTAGTTAAATATGTGTTATATCATTTTTTCCTCTCCATAGAGATAAATCACTTTTGCACTCAATTCTGTATTAAATTGTTAATATTTAGTTATTTTACATTCAAATTGTCTGTATATGTTTCCAATAGGATGAGAGATTAAAATGTATGTGATATAATAAAGGTAATAGCCTCACAATGAACATTATGCGCTTTTGCACCATAGTGCGTTTTGTCGTACTTACAGCAATGGCGACCATGATTGAAAGTTCAATTTCCTGCATTTCGGGGTTGCCAACCTAAATAACTATACTGTAATATTACATATTGCAATCACGCGTGCGGGAAGTAAAACCACTGCCCTCTATGTATACTACATGCAATGTACATATAAATAATATTCAAAAGGTAGTGTTAATATACATTATACAAAACAAATCACTGCATTTTAAACGAACTGAACTTTGTTTGAAACAATATAAAACAATAAATACGTACTTGCCGCCATTTTATCACTAAATGGTGTCACGGCCTCCTGTTATTTTATCACTAATTGGTATCACGGCCTCCTGTTGTTTCAACTATTGAACATTGGCCAGACTGTTAACATTAGTCAAATTTTTATATTAAACGCAAATATTTCCAACAAAGATGCTATTATTTTACTATTATTTATTGTTTTGAAAACACCATCGCGCAAAAAATAATGTAGCCTACAATCCACGTATGTGAAGTGTTTTACAGAATCTCGGAACGCTCGGTATTTAAACATTTTCCTCGATACTGTAAAAACCACTTCTCAACCTCGCATCATAATACACTTACTTACTTACTTACTTACTCACTGGCACTATCAAACCCGTAGGTTCATGGCCGCGCGGACATAAGCTCTCCATACATCCCTATCCTGAACTAATGCTTTCCAATCATTCCCTGTATAATCTACTTCCCTCAAATCATAGTTAATGCTATTCTCCCACCTCATTCTTGGTCTATCAACTGGGCGTTTTCCCTCTGGCTTTCCTATGAGAAGCTCCATGCAAGTCTTTCATTCCCCATAAGTGCAACATGTCCTATTGTTTCGTTTTCCCAACAATGTGTGGGTCGGTTCTGTTTCCGGGGCAACTATTCACTTGTTAATTCTCTTCTGTTTCAATTTGTCTGTTTAGAAAGTAGACTAGGGTTCACTTGTTTATATTCATTGATGATAAACGTTCCGCCTACTATAGCAGTACCTTATTCGGTAGTGAAACCCAAGCACCGGTTTTATTGGCGCAATAAATATTCAAACTCGGGAGAACACACCAGCGCCCTGGATTAATTTCAAGTATAATTTATTTTTATTGGGCGATATTTTTAACCAACTCACTGGCACTATCGAACCCGTAGGTTCATGACCGCGTGGACATAAGCTCTCCATACATCCATATCCTGTGCTAATGTTTTCCAATCATCCCATATATAATCTACTTCACTCAAATCTTGGTTAATGTTATTCTCCCACCTCATTCTTGGTCTACCAACTGGGCACATTCCTTCTGGTTTTCCTACAAGAAGCTTCCATTCACGTCTTTCATTCCCCATTCGTGTCACATGTCCTGCCCATCGCAGTCTACGAGACTTAACTGTTCTTATTATATCTGGTTTCCCATAAAGATCATGTAGTTCACTGTTGTGTAGGTTTCTCCATTCACCTGTCTGTTCATCTCTCTTTGGTCCAAAAATTGTCTTAACTTTATCGTTAAATACTCGTAATCTTTTCTCCTCCCTTAAAGTAAGAGTCCATGTTTCACATCCATATAATATAACTGGTAGAATAACAGTTTTATATATTTTCAGTTTAACTTTTTTTAGAGAAGTTGGGACAACAAGAGTTCCTGTAATGTATAATCAGAATTGAGTCTATGTTCAATTTCTTTTTGCATCCCATTTGTGTTTGTAATTATTGTTCCTAGGTATTTGAATTTAGTCACTTCTTCAAAATTTCCCACATTTGTCATTAGCTGTCCATTTGCTTTATATAATGTATTTCTATGTGTGAACATATATTTGATTTTATGTGATATTCCAACATCAATCGAATGGAGAAGACTATATAACAGTGAACTACGTGGTCTTTATAGGAAGCCAGATATAATAAGAACAGTTAAGTCTCGTAGGCTGCGATGGGCAGGGCATGTTGCACGTATGGGGAATGAAAGACTTGCATGGAAGCTTCTTGTAGGAAAGCCAGAGGGAAAACGCCCAGTTGGTAGACCAAGTATGAGGTGGGAGAAAAACATTAACTATGATTTGAGGGAAGTCGATTATACAGGGAATGATTGGAAAGCATTAGCTCATAATAGGAATGTATGGAGAGCTTATCTCGGCGCGGCCATTAACCTACGAGTTTTGATAGTGCCAGTGAGTAAGTAAGAGTAAGTCAGTACTCATTGGGAAGCGAATTGTACTTTGATAAAACGATCTAGTTGAGGAAGTACAGCTCCGTGTTGTACAATAAGCCACTTGCACACGAGGTGTAATCTTATCTTAATATATAAAAATTTCGTGTCACGTTGTTTGTCCGCGATGGAATCCTAAACTACTGAACCGATTTTAATAAAATGTTGCACATTGTGTGCAGTTTGATCCAACTTGAGTAGTTTATAACTAAATTATAGTCGCATTATTTTTATTGCAAATTATTTGTTTATTATTTAACAAAGAGTTATAATTATCTGTGAGTTCCATACTATTCTAACAGATGGCGGTGTAAGGTACAGCTCGGGTCAAGCTCTGTGTGTTTGCGGGGGGAAGTGTGGAGGAGGTACACTTCTCTGCTTCGCATAGTACTAACTGCTGAGTCCAGCAAATTCCTTTCAGACACACGGAGCTGGGTCCCGAGCTATAATTTGGTAAGGTAATTGGTTTATTATTTAACAAAGAGAGATCCAGATGGCTGTGCATTTTGTTGCAACCGCGAATTTCAATTGAATTACAAATATTGATTATTTCATCATTTAAGTGTGTTCAGTGTTTATTTAGTCCCGCGCCGTAGCCGAGTGGTTAAGGCAAGAAGCCTTGGCGCAGAGCTACGGGACTTGCGCTGGTTCGAGTCTCCATGGGGGAAGAATTTTCTCATGGTATTTCGGCCAGTATGGGACCGGTGCCCACCCAGCATCGTGATGCATTTGGGTAGCTACAATAAGCGGCTCTAGGTTGAGAAAACCAGCTATAACGGCTGGGGGACTCGAGATGCTGACCACATGTCACCCCTACACTGGCTGATTATTATCTATCTCTGTGATTGACACATGTGGATGTGAGGCCAGCAGTCGGCTGGTAGGCTAAGGGCCTTGTAGGCGTGTCGCGCCAGGAGTTTCAGTGTTTATTTTATTTTCAATATTATTAATTTCGTGTGTATTAGTTTTAAGTAATCTGGCTGAAAGACAGCAACTTAATTTAAATTTTTAACATATACCTTAGCCAGAGCAACGCGTGGCCGTGACTTCTAGTAAAATATAAAATATAAACCTGGAATTCGCGTCTCAACAGTTATGGAAGACACCAAAGGAACATAATAGAGTTCTTTGTTTTATCTCGGAGCCAACTTCACTGGAGAGTCGAAAAACTTGTTTCTTATTGTTTTTACTCTGCCTTCCTTTGTAGCACTGGCATTTCTTTGTGGACTTGCCCTGGCTGTGTAGATTACGTATAGGAACTGAAAACCACATACGATAACAATCCGTGCTAAGTTCCAATATTAAAGTACTCCGATATTGGGGAAACCGTGGTGCTAATTTTACCCGCCATATGACTGAATTGTGTAAGGAACTGTCATCGATAGAAACATTGTTCTTAGGCAACATTGTATTTTACGGGAAATTATACTGAATACAAGGTAAGATGGTACCAATAATTAGGACCTTGCTCCATTCCTTATTTATTTATGACAACAAATATTATAATATGGGCCTTCCTAATCAGACATTTACGCTTTTTTCATGATGTTGATAGATATATTTTATTTATGATTAAATTATGAGCAGAATTCATGCTCCATGCTGACTCACCTGTAAATTCTGATGTTTTTCACGACATCTTCAAAGGCTAATGTAGCATATTTTTCACAAACTGTTTGAAAACATTTAAAAGTACTTTATTTCTCTCCGCTTTTCAAATGCTTTCCTTCCCAATGTTTAAAATTCTATAGAGGTCATTTTGAAACAACTTCATTTCCAACGCATGCGTAAAAATAAAACAATGCTTATTTAATGTATTAAAATTTTAATTATATATTGTTGTATATAATTTATAAAGACATATGCTAGACAATATTTTTATTTATTTACTTGTTTTTTTCAGTGTTAGAGAGGGAACTACATTTTCTTACCCGCTCAAATGTAAAAACTTCGACTAATGAAATGCAGTCGTACATCTCCTTTGTTTACATTACAACTGGAACTTAAATCGGAAATTAGTGTAGAAAGTTATATAATGGCGAGCCTCCTTGAATCTGAGGCTAGCAATATACCAGGACCACCACCGAAGACAACAAAATTCGAAAAATATGCTGAGAGCCAAAGTGTAGATTTAAAATCCAGTACTTCGCCGGGAATGGAATCCGGGCCCCCGGAGGGAAAGGTAGCCACTCCACCAATCACAGCCGGGCAGAGGAAAAGACGTTAATATGCCCCAGTAAGTTTATGCTAATTGCAGCTACAGGCTGTTCGTAAATAACAATAAAGTACTTGCTGGCTATAAACACGAAACTGAATTTAAAAAATGCAATTAATATGGCTGTAAAGTACGACCTACTTGCAATGTTACCGACTAAAATGGGCAAGTTTCATAGCGGAAACAGATTCCATTTAATGAGTTATAAACAAATAGTGGCGTAAAAGAACAAGGACGTGCTAATAACATTAATAAACTCTCCTTTTGTTTAACACAAACAACAATTATTTGCCTTTCGTCATTCTCCGCGCCATGTTTGGCTGAATGCGCAGCTCCCCTCTCAGACTTTCAGAAACAAATTGAAAATAAAATTATTAACAGAAACCACTCACAAATATTACTTTTCTTATGAATTAATAATTTGTTTTTTCATTATTTAATGAAAATACTACTAAGATTTGTCAATATATTTACCTAATGTCTTATATATAAGCGATACATTAATTCATTACAGTTTATTTATTTTATTTGTGTATATATATCTATATTTTTCTTTTCTTTTCACGTAGGGAGTAGATTCGAGCTGTTTTTCCTTTGAGCATGCATTCTTCATTACCTTAATTTTAATTGTATTTAATTTAATTGTATTATTAGACATTATTTTCATTATTGTTCAGTTTGACCAAATAATTAATTTATTCTTTAGTATGTGGACTAGTTCCTCTGGTTCTGAAGGTCGCGGGTTCAAACACGGCCGGGGTCGATTGATGTTTTTAGGACGGAAAAATCCAAGGAGCAAGTCCTCCAGGAGGGACTTTAAGCCGTGGGTCCGAGTCTGAAGATTTTCAGGCTCGTAAAATATCCATAAGCCTGAATGAAAAGGGCTCTAAGCAAAATTTACTGAATTTTCCCGTCCTAGTACTAGCTTGGTTTCCTAGATGTCAGTATGAGGCGGAACTCTGACCACGGGCCACTGAAAGGGAGAAGCTGCGAACATTTTATTTGTAGAGCTTAGGGCAGTAACATGATAAGCCACATTGTGTTAAGAAATGTAATTTATTACAATGATAGCAAATAAATGTATTGAAATATCCATAAAATCCTTTGTAAGTTAAAACATATAGACACACAATGTATTAACAACAATACTGTACAATTAGTGTTTATAATTTTTTGAAACAATAAAATACTTATATTTCAGAAAAAAAAACAATATGTGGCTTATCATGTTATTGCCCTAAACCCTTCATATATATATATATATATATATCCCCGGTTGGGGCAGTTTTTCTGGGTGAGGTTTTTATCGGCGTTTTTCCTCACCTGTAAGACAAATGTCAGGAACACTTTAAGGTCCAAACGGTCCCCGAAATCATTTGGCCATCATTATCATCCTCATCATCATCCTTCAGCGGTGTGGAAAGCAACGGGAAGCTACCACACCTACAATTTCCTAGTAAAGTTGGAAGCATAGCATGAAAATGCTATGATTGCAGTGAAGGACCTGCCTTCGGGCAGAATTACTATGTATGGGTATATATATATGGTTTAGATTCACAGTTGGATCCTCTAAAACCATTAGGTGTAGGAGTCAACTGAAATGAAAATTTAAAAAAAGCTCTAGTGGACGCAATTTTATGTTATTAAAATAAACGGAGCGAGGTAAGGTATCATCAAAAAAGAAATGAGCGATATCCGACAATTAGAAGTGGAATCCAAAATGGCAACCGCCATGTTTGGTTCGTCTCTGCGTATTATATTAACATTTATTTAGGCGCAGCAACACACGACGTGTATTAGCTAGTTCTAAGATAACTAATTCAATGGCACTATCGAACCGCACGGACATAAGCTCTCCATACACCCCTATCCTGAGCTAATGTTTTCCAATCATCCCCTGTACAATCCATTTCCCTAAAATCATAGTTAATGTTATTCTCCCCCTCATTCTTGGTCTACCAACTGTGCGTTTTCCCTCTGGTCTTCCTACAAGAAGCTTCCATGCACGCCTTTCATTCCCCATTCGTGCCACATGTCCTGCCCATCGCAGTCTACGAGACTTAACTGTTCTCATATTATCTGGCTTCCTATAAAGGCCATGTAGTTCATTGTTATGCAATGTTTCCCATTAACCTGTCTGTTCATCTCTCTTTGGTCCAAAAATTTTCCAAAGAACTTTATTCTCAACTACTTGTATTCTCAAATACTTTCCTTCCTTAAAGTAAGAGTCAATGTTTCGCACCCATATAATATAACTCGTCGAATAACAGTTTTATATATTTTCAGTTTAACGTTTTTTGAAAGGAGTTGGGACATCAAGAGTCTCTGCATTGCATAATAGCACGCATTTCCAGAATTGAGCCTATGTTTAATTTCCTTGTGCATCTCATTCCTGAAGTGTTTTACATAATCTCGGAAATTAAAAACCTCGTTATTGCTCGGTTTTTAAACATTTTCCTCGATTCTGTAAAAACCACTTCCCAACCTCGCTTCGTAATATACTATTGAATGGTTAACACTTATAAAAAAATAATCCAATGGCGAAACACGCGATTTGTGTCTCTAAAATATAAAGACAGAGTTGCTAAGACATGTACACTGTTGGTGATCTGACAGCAGATAAGGAATACATTGATACGCCTTGGATGTTGATTGCCATCCCGGGACTCCGCCCGTTCGATGGACTCCAGATTAATAAGAGGAGACACAAGATAACCATCAAGGTACCCGTGTTCACGACCATATAAAATTCTAATTCGGTTACACAATGCTCTATTGTATCGAGTTGTTACAGCTATTTATTGCTGCTGCTGATAACTTACTAAGTATACAAAAAGTTTAGAAAGGGTTTTTATTGCACACATTGGTATGCGAGAGCAAACAATCTCATGTGAAACCAACAATCTTCTAAAATGCTTCGAGATTCTCTTACATTTTCTTGATTTATTTTTATTCCTCCTTTAATTACACAAAAAAAAACTCTATCCATATCCTTGATTCTCTCATTCTTGCCATTTCTAATATCTCACTTTATATATATATATATATATATATATATATATATATCCATAGTAATTCTGCCCGAAGGCAGGTCCTTCACTGCAATCATAGCATTTTCATGCTATGCTTGCAGCTTTACTAGGGAATTACAGGTGTGGTAGCTTCCCGTTGCTTTCCACACCGGTGAAGGATGATGATGATGATGATAATGATTATAATAATCATTATGATGCCCATATGATTTCGAGGACCGTTTGGGCCTTAAAGTTTTCTTGACATTTGTCTTACAGGTGAGGAAAAACCCCGATAAAAACCTCACTCAGAAAAACTGTCCCGACCGGGGATCGAACCCGGGCCCGCTGCGTGACAAGGTAGCACGCTACCTCGAGACCACAGCGGTGGACTACATATATATATATATATATATATATATAACACACTGGCACTATCGAACCCCTAGGCTCATAGCCGCGCGGACAATTCCTATCCTGCTTTCCAATCATCGCATCGCCTTACTTTCCTGAAATCATGGTTAATGTAATTCTCCCCGTCGTTCTTGGTCTACCAACTGAGATTCTTCCTCTTGTTTTCGTACAAAATGCTGCTATGCCCCTCTTTCATTCCCCATTCGTGCCACATGTCCTGCCCATCGCATTCTATGACAATTAACTATTCTTATTACATCTGGTTTCCCACAAAGCATTCAGTTGTTAAGTTGCTGTAATGATGTCACTTTTACCAGGATATGATTTTTTAATTAGCAAATATTGGAATTGTTTTAGGAATTGGTTTCGACATTCCAACCGATTTCTCAAATCAGCCATAAAACTTGTACTTTGTGCACCCCTAGAAGTTCAGGGAAATCGGAAACGTTGTGAAAATCATAAAATTATCATAACTGAATTTAAGAACACATGCAAATTGTGTGTTGGTAACCAATAAACTGACAGCTGTAAATAAACATAAGTGGCCTCTGCTGCTGCACTCTGTAATTCAGGTGAGCGGCGCCTTTAATGAATGGGTGCAACGTTCCAATTTCACTGAAGGGATAACTACAATGTTTTTCAACTCGGCATCCGCGAGACACGCATCTATATGGACCTTAGCCGGTCCTTCGTTACGAGTTGCCACACCAAGTTAATTTAGGGCCCGTTCCACCAACAGAGGTAACTGTATTACGCCAGTTTTCCCCATGTATAATGCATAGTTTAAACTGGCGTAATACAGTTACCTCTGTTGGTGGAACCGGCCCTTACTTACGCTTGTTTGCCAACAGGCAAAATATTCAAATAGCTGACACGAGAAATTAATGCTTTGCTAATTTAAGAATCGCGGGTTCAAACCTGGCCGGGGTCGGTAGATTTTTTACGATGCAAAAATCCAAGGGCGAATTCTTCTGGGAAGGACTTTAAACCGTGGGTTTAGATTCTGAAGATTTTCAAGCTCGTAAAAGAACCTGGCGCCTGAATAAAGAGGTCTCTAAGCAAAATTTACCGACCTTCTTGATCCTATTAATCACCCTACCCACATGCAGGTGCATTCCAAATGAAACAAAACTGAGGAGTTAGACAAGGTTGTCCACTATCAACCACTCTTTTTAACATTTATTTTGACGACATGATAAGATCATGGAAGCAAATGACGACAAGGGGAATTAACTTAGGAAATATAGTAATAAAAACAGTAACCTTTGCAGATGACCAGATGTTAATAGCAAAAACAGAGGACGAACTACAAAGAATGCTATATAAACTAAATCAAATATAAACAAAATACAACATGGAAATATCATCAGAAAAATAAAAAAAAATGGCCTTCAAGGGCGCTCATGCAGTTCGGACAAAGATAATGTTAGAAAATAAACCAATAGAACAAGTGGTAAGATATAACTTCCCAGGTTGCGAAATATCATACACAGCAGAAACAGATATAAATAACAAACTAAATAAGTTTAATTATATAACAGGAACACTAAAAAGAACTTTGAAAAATAAAGCCAGGAAAGACTCTATAATGAAATTATACAACACAATGGCAGTGCCTGTTATTACTTATGGATCCGAAACATGGACAGTGACAACACAACAATCTGCCAGAATACAAGCTGCTGAAATGAAATTCCTCAGACCAATAGCAGGATATCAAAGAACAGACAAAAACACAACACAGAAATAAAACAACAACAAAAAGTAGAGGAATTAAACACAACAATAGTGAAATACAGAACAAACTGGAAAGAACATTTGGCAAGGATGACTGAGAATAGAATACCAAAAGCAGCATACAGCTATTCACCACGAGGAAGAAGAAACTTGGGAAGACCAAAGAAAAGATGAAAACAGTAGCAATTTGGAGCCGGAACAGGCTAGAAAATAAGCCTAAAACGCGAAGAAGAACAACAACAAAAACAAAACTGAAAAGTGAGTACAGTGTCAGCCTATCCGACATAGAGTTGAATAGCAGGAGCGCATCTACTGAGCACTTATTAACAGGCCTGTTTTAAAATGTTACATTTTAAATTGCTAAGAAGGATGTTTCCACGCTGTACTGTCAAGCTGTTGCGTGAAGCCTTAGGTCACGCCCACTTTGAAATTCTGTCGCGCAAACACGTATAGTGGACTCAGTATTCTAGTTTACAGACGCTTTGTTTTGTGGTTAAATAGGTCTATTTTGCAGGGATAAGTATTTACCATATCAAGCGGCATTGTCACGGTTTATCCACTGGTACTAACATACTATATTATAATAATACTGTAAAGATAATCATATCCACGTGGAGTTGACATGGAAACATCATTTTATACGTCAATTATACAGAGTGATTCAGAAATATGGCTATACGTTTGATCGTGTGACGAAAATATTATTATTAAAGGAAATATGATGTTATCATTGGAAAGGGAATCCTTCAAATTACAACAATAGAACAAAACAAAACAAATCACTGCTCACGTGCAGCTTGGCGGGTTGATTTTTGTGGGCTAGCGTCGAACGCCTCCACAATTCTCTTCGTTGTTTCTGAATCCGTGCTAATGAGAGGCCTTCCAGGAGGTTTGATTTTCTGCATCCTTCCCGTTTCCAGCAGTCGTTTTCTCCACTTCCCCACAGTCGACGGCTGCAATGCTACGTCTTGCGGCCTCACGATCATTAGCATACGTTATTGCCCATGCAGCAATTGTAATTTGCTGTTGCATATTCAACGCCATTTTGACCAATGACGTAAGTTCTACACTGTTTTATTTTATTCCATTGTTGTAATTTGAATAATTGCCTTTCCAACGGTAATTTCATATTTCCTGTAATGGTAATATTTTCATCACACAACGCGATCAAACGTATAGCCATATTTATGATTCACCCTGTAATGCAAAGACATTATTGGCAGAGAACTGTTATCAGTTTATGGTGTTTGGAGCGGTGTCTTAGAAGCCTCTAACAACTCCCGGCTCTACCCGGCAGTAACAATGTATTTTTTAAACCTTTGCTTTTGACGCCACCAGGAAACTAAAATACCGAATCCACTGCATCAAAACGCATGAACGACCCCAACCCTTCACACTATAGACGAAGTTACGCACATATAGATACGACGTTCCAACTTGTTGGGATACTTTACTGAGTTCGTACGTTTAATATATATAATTGACATCGAAACATGTATTAATTTGGTTTTTAGACACAAATGTTGTGGGATCAAAGTGGACCACTTATCATTTACGTGACGTAGGGATTGGAAATAAATATCCCAAGAATTAAAAATATCTGCTATCAAGTATTTGAGAATAAAGTACTTAGGAAAATGTTTGGACCAAAGAGAGATGAACAAACAGGTGAATGGAGAAGACTACATAACAGTGAACTACATGGTCTTTATATGAAGCCAGATATAATAAGAACAGTTAAGTCTCGTAGACTACGATGTAATGTTATGTAAGTGTACAACATGTCTCAAGTAAACAACAGCAAGGAGCGGCAGCACGTGGCTTGTCCAACTTGAAGCTCAATTCCTTTCACGTGAAGGTTATGCACATCCTGCTTCAGAGCTTCTTCATTTTAAAGGATCTCAAGTATTTTTAGGATTTCAATTTAATCAGTATGATATTAATATCGCAAAGAGAACATAAAACATACAATTGAATTGAGTAGCAAAATAATATCATCGTTAAATTCCATATCGTGGGATAAGCATATTTGGAAAGACACAAAAAAATATATTGGTAAAACATTGATGGAATCTGTTGCAATGTATGGAAGTGAGGTATGGACAATCAATAAGTACTACAAGAATAGACTAACAGCTCTAGAAATGGATTATTTACGCAGAAGTGCCAGAAAGTCTAAATTAGAACATGTCACAAATAAGGAAATTAGAAACATAATGGAAGCAGATGAAAGCATAATTGAAAGAATTGAGGAGAAGGAATTAAAATGGTTAGGACATGTTTTAAGAATGGAAGATGAGCGATGGCCAAAGCAACTATATCAATGGCATCCGACCAGAAGGAGGAAGAGAGGGAGACCGAAGTTAACATTGAAGGAAAAATGAAGACATTAATGCAAGCAAGAGGGCTAAGCATTGAAGATGCACAAGACCGTAGGCACAGGAAGACGGCAGCAGCTGTAAAAACCCGAAGATAGAGATAGATAGATATTAATATCATAGAGACTGTGAGCAATTAGGGACAAATGCCATATTCAAGACATAACCAAATTTATTATAGATAGACGAAAATATTGGAAAGGTCATATAGAAAGAATGGAAGACAACCGACTTGAAAAAAGAGGTAAAGAAAATAGACCAACGGACAGGAGAAGAACAAGAGGAAGACCAGCCAAGAGATGGATAGACATATCCAATACGTCTTCCTCCGAGCAGTGATTTTGGAAATAAACATGATGAAAATCCTACAAATTATGAATAAGAAGAAGATATTAATATGTGGCTCCAGAGTGATATTATACAAATTCCGATCTAAGTTCCAGTTGTACTGTGAACAAACTTACATAAGGTATTACTCCGTCTATTGGGGGAACCGTGGTGCTATTTTTCCCCGCCATATGACTGAATTGTGTACAAATTGTCATCGATAAAAACATCTCTCTCTGGTCCAAAAATTTTCGTAATAACTTTATTCTCAAATACAACCTTTTCTCCTCACTTATGTTTCGCATCCATGTTATTTGACTGGGAGAATAACAGATTTATATCATTTTAGTTTTCTACCTATACGTTTTTTAAACATCATTAACAGAACAAAACACTAATTTATAAGTCCACACTAGAGAATATAATGTTATATGGATCGGAAGTTTGGACAATGAAACAACATGCCAACAGAATAACTGCAGTTGAAATTGATTTTTGGAGAAGAACTGCCAGAAAATCTCGACTGGAAAACATTAGAAATATAGAAATTAGATAATGAATGAATGCAGAAAGAAGTATAATGGATGAGATTAAACACAGAAGGTTAAAATGGTATGGACACGTAAGAAGAATGCAGGATGGAAGAGACTACCAAAGGGTCTATGCATGGAAAATTGAAAGAAGGAGCAGAAAAGGAAGACCAAGAACAACCTGGAAGAATAATATTCAAAATTGAATGAGGAAATTTGGAAGACACAGAGGACAGAGAACGATGGAGAACTTTAATTAAGGGAAATTTGTGAATGTTTGTTACAAACTGATGGTCTATAAGTCCGTAGACATTTATGTATTATTTTTTTAATTCATGTTAATTATTAAGATTGGTTGGACAAAATACTGAATGGTGAGGAAAATTCTCAAAATTAATGAATGACCTATACATTGTTTTATTTATTTTTACAAGAATTCTAAAAAAAAAACTATATATGCATAATTATGCGATACAAGAGACGAGATTGACCACCCATGAAGGGTAGAGATTGCACATCGCCGGGAGGGTTTACTTTATCTGGGTTATTGAACTCGCTGATTCATAACTTAGGTTAGTTCAAAGCACTTTACATTATGTAATATGACCCGTCTTCCTTCTCAATCACTCAATGAAAGCTGCACTTTTGTTTAATACTTCAAGGAAAACGACATCTAAAGAGTAGAGATAATGAACTATGTAAGAGATAACTGTTATTAAGCTAATTATGTTCTACACTCGTGATTTTATTAAATGAAACAAGAAATGATTATTCAGGTCATCACATTCATCTCTTTGAACTGTTCCAACAAGAAATGAACTATTCCCATTTTAATAAATGTTACAGTATGACAAGGTGTCAATTACAAGTATATATGCCCACCGCTGTGGTCTCGAGGTAGCGTGCTGCCTTGTCACGCAGCGGGCCCGGGTTCGATCCCTGGTCGGGACAGTTTTTCTAGGTGAGCTTTTTATCGGGGTTTTTCCTCACCTGTAAGACAAATGTCAGGAAATTTTAAAGGCCCAAACGGTCCTCGAAATCAAATAGCCATCATCATCATCCATTATCGGTGTGGAAAGCAATGGGAAGCTATCACACCTACAATTCCCTAGTAAAGCTGCATAGCATGAAAATGCAGTGAAGGACCTGCCTTCGGGCAGAATTTCTATGGTTTGACCAAAATGTCAGTGAATTAATGAGACAAATAACACAAATAGATAGAGTATGTTTTAAATCTAATTTAAGGTCATAAATAACTCCTTATTCTTTATTGGCTCTACGGCCCTTTCCGTCTAGCGCCATACTCTCTCCTTTGTTGGTAGTTTCTAAACGAAGCTAATTTACTTACGCATATTTGTTTTGTTTTTATGTTAAATTACTTTTAATATAAACATTTGTAAATTGAATCTAATGTGTGCAGGCGCTATTAAAAGAACCCTTAAAAACACAAGAAAAGAAACAAAAATTACATTTTATAAAGTAATGGTTGTTCCTGTATTGACGTATGGATCAGAATGTTGGACGATCACTAAAAGACAAGAACAAAGATTGGAAGCAGCTGAGATGAGATTTTTAAGAAATATAGCAGGATATACTCTGCTGGATAAGAAAAGAAATGAAGATATAAGAAAGGAACTAAATATTTTCAAACTTACAGACCGAATAATTAAATATAGGAACGACTGGAAAGAACATATTGATAGAATGCCAGAAGGAAGATTTCCAAAATTATTGCTAAATTATAAACCGCCGGAAGGAGAAATGTTGGACGCCCACACAGAAGATGGTCTGAACAATTTCAACAATTCTAGCTTTCATTAAACCGAAACGAGCCAACAGGCTTAATCCCTGGATGATGATGATGATAATTTGTATAGTACCATTTCCAATTTGTTTATACATTTTTTGCAGTCTTGAGAATGATCTCACATAAGGAGATCGAAACGTTGACGAATTCCTGAATAAGCATAACTTTGACTGGGATAACGGATTTATTTATTATCAATTACAACTTACTTACTTACTTACTTACTCACTAGCACTATCGAACCCGTAGGTTCATGGCCGCGCGGACATAAGCTCTCCATACATCCCTATCCTGAGCTAATGCTTTCCAATCATTCCCTGTATAATCTAGTTCCCTCAAATCATAGTCAATGTTGTTCTCCCACCTCATTCTTGGTCTACCAACTGGGCGTTTTCCCTCTGGCTTTCCTACAAGAAGCTTCCATGCACGTCTTCCATTCCCCATACGTGCAACATGTCCTGCCCATCGCAGTCTACGAGACTTAACTGTTCTTATTATATCCGGCTTCCTATAAAGACCATGTAGTTCATTGTTATGTAGTCTTCTCCATTCACCTGTCTGTTCATCTCTCTTTGGTCCAAAAA
This sequence comes from Diploptera punctata, assembly GCA_030220185.1. Taxonomy (NCBI): domain Eukaryota; kingdom Metazoa; phylum Arthropoda; class Insecta; order Blattodea; family Blaberidae; genus Diploptera; species Diploptera punctata. The sequence goes on from JASPKZ010008183.1 coordinate 80,452, forward strand.
TTTTCCTAAGAACTTTATTCTCAAATACTTGTAATCTCCTTTCCTCCCTTAAAGTAAGAGTCCATGTTTCGCACCCATATAATATAACTGGTAGAATAATAGTTTTATATATTTTCAGCTTAACGTTTTTTGAAAGGAGTTGGGACATCAAAAGTCTCTGCAATGCATAATTACAACTATATTAAAATAATTTACTCTGAAAAAGTTTTGGAAGAACGTGACTCATAAGAAAAAGAAGAAAATAATTCTAGATAGAACTTTTTGAACATACGTTTAAACACTGAATTCATTTCCCTGTCCTAAAGGAAATTGTTTAACAAAAGGTACTTTGATGATCGAATGCGGTAAGACTGGATAATTACGTAATGCAAAACCAAGATGTTGCTGTATATGGCAACTAGCGTTAACACCAATAACGAAAGGTTTTATTGCTCACGTGAGGTAATAAATGTTATGTGCCCACAAATTCATTTTTATAAACCATTTAATGTTTTTGGATTCTTATTAAAACGTAAAGTTATGCAATAAGGGCACACAGTACTTATTTGGGTTAAAAAATATATTTTTTTCTTTTTGCTTCAAAAAAATCCAGGAAGGTTTATTTTATCGATGTGTAATATTATTTTACAATTTTGGACATTTAAATCCATAAAAATTGATTTTTAAAAATGGCGTCTTTGTGTTCTGCTAATGTGTACTTTTTTTTTGCATTTTCCCGTAATTTGTTTTTTTTTTTCATGTTTTGGTACACGTTTCTCTGACTCTATGAAAGATGGGAGAATAATTTTGGCTTGGATGTGCGGTTTAAAGAGCTCTATAATAATAAGGTAAATTTATCTGCGTGCTGTTGGTAGTGTTTGAAATTTAAAAAAAAAAGTATGCAAATTTTTTAACAAAAAAAATTGGTCTTTGAATTTTTTTAAAATCACAATCCATATCTGAACACAAGCAAACCTTATTATTCTCAAATGAACTATGGACAATAACATACTAAATTTTGGAAACAGTTGGAAAAGTAGTTTTTTTGAGAAAATTGTATCAAGGCAATACTTTTAAAGAAGTTGGATTTTTTATTTTCATTTTTTTATATTTTAAATTACTCATGAAGAAATACGTGTAAAAAGTTAACCAGAGTGTCATTATGTTCAGGAAGACTTGTTTAATTAGTGACATCATTTTCATGCACATAACTTAAGAATAAGCTGAAAAAAAAGATGTTTGTATGTTGCATATTTTAAAACCAAATTGCAAGGAAATTAATATCGGGTGCCCTTACATATCAGAATACTAACTTTAACTGGAAGGCTTATAAAAATGATACATTCCTGAAATTAAGCTACTACATTGAAAAACAACTTTTTATATTGAATGACACTTCAACTTTGAAAATCTTACAGAAATGAAACAATGATTATCCACATAAAAAACTGCAATTTAGCTTTCCCAATAAATTTTCTAAGTTCTACTGAATAATAGTGCGCATGCGTGTGAGTTTGTAGAGTTGTCGCTAAAATGGAACCATATATCTTTGAAGTCCTACAGAAAGTTTACAGAGCTGTCACTAGATGGCAGCACGTGGCTGATAGCCAACCTCCCCAATAGTTTCCAAAATGTTTATTAGAAATGTTTGTACACTAACTTCTCACTTCCTAACATAAAGCAGGATTTTAATATCATAATAAATATGGAAGTTAAAGTTAATACTTTTGTATTTTAAAATTCTTTTAATATTTAAATATAACTTAAATAAAAAAACATCTAAATAATTCATTGTTGTTCATTGTTGAATAAAAATGTCTCAGTAACAATTAAAGAAATTGTATTACATAACTGTCTCCCTAAATAATGCTTTTAAAATTGTTTTAAGCCATTGTTGTCAGAATTATAAAGCTTTCTGTTATAACTGTAATAAGAACACCTGCTTTATTTCATATTTTTAAATGAAAGTAAACTAAACTCTAATTGGATGTTAAAACAATTAACTTTTTGATTTAACAAATCAAATTTAAACCTTATATGTAATGGACTATTAACCAATATAATTTAAACTTAACATCATGTGATGTAATAACGTTCTTTAAAAATTATAAAATAATTACACTAGTCATTCTGCATACAACTTTCCACAAAGATAGAAGCAAGAAGAGATCTCAAGATAAAATGTAATATTTAATACAAGAATAATAATTGATTCAAGAAAAGAAAAGAATTTATTTTAATTGATAGTGAAGAATAATACCACTTAAATTTACTTAATCTGCTGGGAACCTTCAAAGTGAATAAATGTGAAATTATTTCTACAAGAAACAATTTTAGTGATTTTTAAAGTGTTTTCCTATCCAGTGTACCAACTTCCGACCCTAAGAAGAGAATCCAGCTTTACCGAAAATTAAACCCAACCTGAACCAATAATTCTTTTTGGGACACCAATCCTTCAAAATGTTACTACAACATCGGGCATGAAGAGAGTTAGCTACTTCAAAATGTCACCACAACTAGGGAAAAGAATTACTTCTTCAAACATAACAAAATTAATTACATGCAAATAATTTACTGAAGTGTATACTAACACTAATCTAACAAAAATAATACTAACCTGACAAAATTAGTGTAACTAAGTTGTTGTTGGTGGAAACTTTGCTAGATGAGGGAAAATGGCTAGTGGATATCGCGATATCGTCTAAAAATGTAATATTACCATGTTTCTCGTAAATAAATGAATACCTAAAAATTGTAAAATAATGTTATAAGTATCGTTGAAAAACATCAAAAATATAACAAAATATTAGTAAAGATAGAAGAATTACGTAGAGCAACACAAGGGAAGGCTAATGTGTAATTGAGCGAATGAAGAGTGTTTCATACATATTTATCTAAATGGCTACTCACATGTGTTTATAAGATGGCAGGATTTGCTGTAAAATGCTTTTGGTGTCTTGTGTATTGTAGTATCCTCGCTTTGTAAGAACCAGCACCTCCCATTGTAACTCTGTTCCACCTCCAAAATATCCTGAAGAAAGCGTTTGCCATGTTCATCACCACTGTACCAAAGTTTTGAGAAGATATAAATGAGAATGCAGGAACTGAATTTTGAGACATATTTCATCCTAAATTCACGTAATGTTTAAAAAGGTTCTGCACTAGCTGATCACTACTTTCTTCCTTATTGTTGCTCAGGAACTCACTCTAAACTATTTGAAATTATTACCATGCTGCAAGTTCATTTGGAGTAAACAACTCTAAAACTTGGTTATCTGATGTCCTTTCTTTTAATTTTGCATCACTCAAATCATTAAATACTGTCTGCAGATGTATAAACTGCTCCTTAATTGCTTGCACGCACTGTACGTTATGATTTTTATTCATAAAGTTTTAAAAAATGGCTAATTAACTTGCAAAATCTGCTTACAAAACATGGTCTGAGAAATAATGTAGATGTGGCAACAATGTACTCGTCATTCTCCGTCTCCGGAAAAAATCGATAAGCAGCTCAATGGCCTGTATAATATTTCAATCAAATCTACATATTGTATTATTTTTTATATTTACACGAAAATTATCAAAGCTACATAAAAAATAAACACTTTCAGACAATTTTGAAAAATTGAGCTATTAAAAAATAATATTAAAGCATCCCTGAGCAATTACATAGAGTATATATTTTATTTTAAACTTCAAAGTTTTTAAAATATTACGTACCCATGTTAATTGATGACCCGTTTGTAATGTCAGAACTGCGTCAAGGTGACACAAGGTGACACAAAGCGATTGTGTTTTGTTAATTTGCAACACTGTAGACGTACATTGGATAAACCAGGCGCCTGCCGAGAATAAATCTTATATTTGATAAATATGAAGATGTGTATGACGTAATCATAGCAGTTATAACTGTTCAAATAACCAGTTATAACAGTTATAAAAAACAGTTAAACCTTAGAAACTACCTGTATATGGGTGTTAAGCTTAAAGAGTAACAAAAAATATCTCATCCAATCTTTATTTTTTATTTTATTTTTGTCTATGAAATGTTGATTCAATCGAATTTTGGTTATTTTTTAAAAACATTTCTTGTCTTTGAACTTAATAGCTGTGCTGAATAGCTGCGATCAGTAATAACTATTATAGATTCGCAATACGTGATTTCTCCATACTAACATAATACAGTTAAACATGTTTAATCCGGAATGTGGATAATGCGCGAAATATCTCCAATGCAACCAAATGTATTGGACCTGGCGAAATAATAATAATTTTACGTGTATTTATTTTGCATAAAACGGAATCTGTCCAACGCGAAAACGGAAAGATATTTCTACACAATTCATGAAAAAGAATATATAATGGAATGATAGAGAGAAATAAATTAGTTTGCACTTCATTAAATTCCCGTTAGGCAAAAAAAAAAAAAAAAAAGAATTATTCTTACCGCCAGGTGAATTACAGATTATACCTGTACCTGAAATTGTATTTCGGCCTCACTGCAAACCCGTTATGCGAAATACAGATACATGTCTTAGAAATTACCATTGTACTGTAAAATCTTAAATTAGTTTTAAGTTCTTAGACCGAATTTTCACAGGTAGCGTTCTGAATTTACGGATTAAATATGGCTAAAACGTATGTATCATTCTTATTAAACGAAAACTGAAGGTGATTGAAGATAAATCTCCAAATTCCGGACCGATGCTCCAAAGTCAAACTCTTGCTAAATCCCTAGGGAATAACGCTTTCAAAGCATCTTCAGGTTGGCTGGACAGTTTTAAAAGACGACACAATGTAGTGTGGAATGAAATTTGCGGGGAATCAAAGGATGTGGACGAAAGTGTAGTTAGTGAGCGGAAACCGAAACTGCATTCTTTAATTTAAGGTCACGCGCCTAAGAGACTGTTACCGCTCATACATACTTCAGCGGAACTACAATATTAATCCAAGGTACATAAAAAGGTACTCTGTAATCTGAGATTAGGCCTATTAAAAAGTTTCAGTTTTTTATAATGCGGAATTTTGTCCAATGTGTAAAAAAATGGTTCCATGTGATTCCGCTTTGAGCAAGTTTTACTGTATGTTTAACACTCTCGTGGTAGCGGATGCCCCACCCAGGTTAATTGAAAACGCACAAAATATTATAGCAACATGCGAATAAGGAAAACATGCATGTTGATTAATTCCCAAAAAGTTGCGATGAATGACTTAAATTTGAATGTGAATTGAGTTGGCTTTAGCGCAAGAACGGCATATGTACAACGTAAAACTTGCTTTTTTTTAATGTTTTCAAACGAAAGAGACAACACATGGAGCGCCAGATCATCCAAAAATCTTTTGTACATTAACTTGCCAACTTTCTCACCTAGCTTACTGTCGCTATCGAATACGGATATTATAGCCTCGCGGACATAGGCTTTCCATACATCCCTATCCTGATACGTCTTCTAACCATTCCCTGTATATTTTACTCCCCTAATATCAGTGATAAATTTAACCCCCCCCCTCACCTCACTCTTAGCCTACCCTTCCTACAAGAGTTTCCATGCCTCTCTTCCATTCCTCATTTGTGTCACATGACCTACTCACCGAAGTCTACGATACTTGACTCTATAAAACTATGTTGTTTAGACTAACTAACTCACTGACACTATGGAACCCGTAGGTTCATGGTCGCGCGGGCGTAGCTCTCCATACATCCCTATCCTGAGCTAATGTTTTCCAATCATCCCCTGTATAATCTACTTCCCTCAAATCATGCTTAATGTTATTCTCCCACCTCATTATTAGTCTATCGAATAACCGTTTTCACTCTAGTTTTCGTACGAGAACCTTTCATGCTCTTCTTTCATTCCCCATTCGTGCCACATGTCCTGCGCATCACAGTCTATGAGACTTAACTGTTCTTATTATATCTGGTTTACAATATAGATCATATAGCTCACTGTTATGTTGCCTTCTCCATTCGCCCGTCTGTTCATCTCTCTTTTGTCCTAAAATGTTCGTAAGAACTTTATTCTCAAATAGTATTTTCATCATATTATTGTTTATTATCTTTATTATTATTATTATTATTATTATTATTATTATTATTATTAATTATAAACCACCGTTGTGGTCTCGAGGTAGCGTGCTGCCTTGTCACGTATCGGTCCCGGGTCCGATTCCCGATCGAGACAGGCTCTTGGGTGAGGTTCTTTTGGGGGGGTTTTCCTCACCTGTAAGACAAATATCAGAGAGCTTAGGGTCCAACGGTCCCCGAAAATTAACCTTATCATTATCATCCTTCATCGGTGTGGAAAGCAACGGCAAGCTACCACACCTATAATTCCCTAGTAAAGCTGCAAAGCATAGCATGAAATTACTACGATTGCAGTGAAAGACCTGCCCTATGGCAGAATTACTAATGATGGATTATTTATAAAATAATTATATGTTTTATTTATTAATAATTATAAATAGTATTATATTCATATATTTATTATTATTATTATATATTATTATTATTATTATTATTATTATTATTATTATTATTATTATTATTATTATAACAGGAATGAGATGCACAAGGAAATTAAACATAGGCTCAATTCTGGAAAATCGTGCTATTATGCATTACAGAGACTCTTGACTTCCCAACTCCTTTCAAAAAACGTTAAACTGAAAATATATAAAACTATTATTCTACCAATTATATTATATGGATGCGAAACATGGACTCTTACTTTAAGGGAGGAAAGGAGATTACGAATGTTTGAGAATAAATTTCTTAGGAAAATTTTTGGACCAAAGAGAGATGAACAGACAGGTGAATGGAGAAGACTGCATAACAATGAATTACATGGTCTTTATAGGAAGCCAGATATAATGATAACAGTTAAGTCTCGTAGACTGCGATGGACTGGACATGTGGCACGAATGGGGAATGAAAGACATGCATGGAAGTTTCTTGTAGGAAAACCAGAGGGAAAACGCCCAGTTGGTAGACCAAGAATGAGGTGGGAGAATAACATTAACTGTGATTTGAGGGAAGTAGATTATACAGGAAATGATTGGAAAACATTGGCTTAGGATAGGGATGTATGGAGAGCATATGTCCGCGCGGCCATGAACCTACGGGTTCGATAGTTCCAGCGAGTTGTTATTATTATTATTATTATTATTATTATTATTATTATTATTATTATTATAGATTTTCCAAATTTTAAGTTAATTTTATGTTATGTTTGGTTTATATTTATAAAGTTTTAAAAAATGGCTAATTAACTTGCAAAATCTGCATACAAAACATGGTCTGAGAAGTAATGTAGATGTGGCAACAATGTACTGGTCATTCTCTGTCTCCGGAAAAAATCAATAAGCAGCTCAATGGCCTTCATAATTTTCTATCAAATCTGCATACCACATTATTTTTAATATTTACACGAAAACTATCAAAGTTGCATAATAAATAAACATTTTCAGATAATTTTGAAAAATTAAGCTATTCAAAAATAATATTAAAACATCTCTGAGTACTTACATAGAGTATATATTTTATTTTAAACTTCAAAGTTTTTAAAATATTTCGTTTCCATGTTAATTGACAACCCCTTTGCACTGTCAGAACTGCGTCAAGGTGATGCAAGGTGACACTGAGCGATTGTGTTTTGTTAATTTGCAACCCTGTAGACGTACATTGGATAAACCAGGCGCCTGCCGAGTATAAATCTGATGTTTGATAAATTAGACGACCTGTATGACGTCATCATAGCAGTTACAATTGTTCAAATAACCACTTATAACAGTTGTAAAAACAGTTAAACCGTAAAAACTATCTGTATATGTGTCTTAAACTTAAAAAATAACAAAAAATATCTCATTCAAACTTTATTTTTTATTTTATTTTTGTCTATGAAATGTCGATTCGATCGAATTTTTGTATTTTTTTGAATATTTCTTGGCTTTAAAGTTAATAGTTGTGCTGAATAGCTGCGATCAGCTATAACTATTACAGATTCGCAATACGTGATTTCTCCATACTAACATAATATATTTAAAGTTTATTTTCAATCTCATGGTAGCGTATACCATTCCAATAGACTGCCTACGTTTATTGAATTTAAAAATTGAAAAACGCACAAAATATTATAGCAACATGCGAATAATTACACGAGGAAAATATGCATGTTGATTAATTCCAAAAAAAAAAAAATGTGATAAATGGCCTAAAATTGAATGTGAATTGAGGTGACTGTAGCGCAAGAACGGCATATGTACAACATAAAACTTGCATTTTTTAAACGTTTTCAAACGAAAGAGACAACACATGGAGCGCCAGATCATCGAATAATCTTGTGTACATTAACTTGCCTACATTCTCACCGTACTAATCGAACCGGGACTATCATATCCTCGCGGACATAGGCTCTCCATACATCCCTATCCTGTATATTCTACTTCCCTGATATCAATGTTAATATTAACTGCCTACCCTCTAGTTTCCTACAAATTGTTTCCATGCCTCTCTTTCATTCCTCATTTGTGTCACATGACTTCTTCACCGAAGTCTAGGATACTTGACTGTATAAAACTATGTCTTTAAACTAACTAACTACCTAACTCACTCACTCACTCACTGTCACGGTAAAACCCATAGGTTCATGGCCGCGGGGACATAAGCTCTCCATACATCCCTATCCTGAGCTAATGTTTTCCAATCATCTCCTTATAATCTACTTCCCTCAAATCATGGTTAATGTTATTCTCCCACCTCATTCTTGGTCTACGAACTGGCTGTTTTTCCTCTGGTTTTCCTACAAGAAGCGTCCATACTCCTCTTTCATTGAGACTTAACTGTATAAAATTATGTCGTTTAAACTAACTAACTCACTGGCACTATGGAACCCTTACGTTCATGGCCACACGGACATGAGCTCTCTATACATCTCTATCCTGAGCTAATGTTTTTCGATCATCCCCTGTATAATCTACTTCCCTCAAAGTCATGGTTAATATTATTCTCACGCTTCATTCTTGGTCTACCGAATGGACGTTTTCACTCTGGTTTCCTATAAGAAGCTTCAATGCCTCCCTTTCTTTCCGCATTCGTACCACGTGTCCTGCGCGAGATTGAACTGTATCTGGTTTCCTATAAAGATCATGCTGATCACTGTTACATAGGCTTCTCCATTCGCCCGTCTCTTCATCACTCTTTTGTCCTAAAATTTGTCTAAGAACTTTATTCTTAAATAGTACAGTATTTTCATCATATTATTGTTTATTAGGGTTCGATTCCCGGTAGGCACAGGCTCCAGGGTGAGGTCCTTTTTTTTCGGGGGTTTTCCTCACCTGCAAGGCAAATGTCAGGAAGCTTAGGGCCCAATGGTCCCCAAAAATCATCCGGATATCATCATCATCTATATCATTATCATCATCCTTCACCAGTGTGGAAAGCAACGGGAAGCTACCATACCTATAATTCCCTAGTAAAGCTGCAAAGCATAGCATGAAAATGCTATGATTGCAACGAAAGACCTGCCCTCGGACAGAATAACTATGGATGGATTGTTTATTACATTTTAAAATAATTATAATTTATTTATTAATAATTATATTATTATAATATTATTATTATTATTATTATTATTATTATTATTATTATTATTATTATTATTATAGATTTTACAAATTTTCAGTTAATTTTATGTTACTTTTGGTTTATATTTATTAAGTTTGAAAAATGGCTAATTAACTTGCGAAATCTGTTTACAAAACATGGTCTGAGTAATAATGTAGATGTGGCAACTTTGTACTGGTCATTCTACGTCTCCGGAAAAATCAATAAGTAGCTCAATGGCCTGTGTAATATTTCAATCAAATCTACACATTTTATTATTTGTGATATTTACACGAAAACTATCAAAGCTACATAATAAATAAACATTTTCAGACAATTTTGAAAAATTAAGCTATTCGATAATAATATTAAAACATCTCTGAGCAATTACATAGAGTATATATTTAATTTTAAACTTCAAAGTTTTTAAAATATTTCGTTTCCATGTTAATTGACGATCTGTTCGTATTGTCAGATTTGGGTCAAGATGACACAAGCAACGCTACATAGCGATTGTGTTTTGTTAATTTGCAACACTGTAGGCGTACCTTGGCTTCTGCCGTATACAAATCTTATATTTAAGAATTGCGATTGTTATTAAAGAGTGCATACAGTGTTTTAATGCGTGTGGAATGGACGCAACAGCTGTTTTTGTCTTCAATTGAACACAAGGTTGGTAATTTATATTATTATTTAATGAATTATATAAAATGAACATCTGCGAATCTTCTTTTATGATCACAAAAACTACTTGACCGAATTTAATGGGATTTTTACCAGCATTTAGAGAATTTCTTTGGGAAAATTAAAGTATGTACTATTTGACCGGAGCAAGAGAAATAAAAAAAAGTGGATCGGTCCATTGAAAAGACGCTTTTGGACTTCTGAATTGCTTATTTTGTCTAAACCATAACAAATACACCATAATTGAATATCACGAAAAAATGCTTCAAAAAAGTCCACGACAGCATATACGGATAATTCACAAAAAAAAATTGTCTTTTAGAATTAGATTAAAAGTGAAGGACTGTTTACAAAGACTTTCCCAACAACACAAAGTTATTAACTGTTTAACAATTACAGTAAGTACATTTAGCGACAGAAAGAATGGGCCGACTCTTGATCTCGAATATTTTAAGTTTTAACGCGCGATTCACACGAGTACAGTAGAGCTACAATACGTTTACCTTCTTCCTTTGTATTACGCAAATAAAATACAAACGTAATTATTTTTTCTAAGAAAACTATCAAGATTAAATCCTGTATTGTGGACTAGTAGTTGTGCTCCTTGCCTCTGGTCCCGAGGTTCGCGGGTTCAAATCCGGCCGGGGTCGATGGATTTTTTAGGATGGAAAAATCCAAGGAGCAAGTCCTCCGGGAGGGACTTTAAGCCGTGGGTCCCGAGTCTGAAGATTCTGAGGCTCGTAAAAGATCCTTAAGCCTGAATGAAAAGGCCCCTAAGCAAAATTTACCGAATTTTGCCGTCCTAGTACTACCTTCGTTTCCTAGATGTCAGTATGAGGGGGAACGCTGACTACGGACCACTCAAATGACATCTATACGAAAACAAGTGTAACTAAATTAGTATGGTTCAAATTCTTCCCTCTAGGGGAAGAGCGCCTAAATCTCTGTTAAGGGAAACATGGGCTTACAAGAAGAAGAAGATTGAATGGATATTTTTTATTCTGTAGATTGTCCCGATGACTGTGAAAGGCCGGCAGTTTTACGCCTCACACCCTGTATATATAAGCCCCTGTGAACTAGTGTTTACCATAATCACCTCTAGTTCTGAGGTTCGAGCTGAAATTGTTCGATGGAATTTTTCCTGAGTATGACTTCCTAATGTAGTCCTGGTTATGTGTGAAATATAACGCTTTTGACCAAAATATGTCGGCCCTTTCACGACCAGCTGTGAATTTCTGTTAAAAGATGATATTTAAATACTATCATACATGCAAGTATTAAGCCATGTGGCCTGTCACAGTCTCAAAATTGAATTTTCCATGTAGCGCTTTTTTGGACGTCCTAGCGATCTTTTGCCTTAGGGGCCGTAACGAATTCTATGATATGGCATTCGTTGAAGATGGGCTTTCCAGTTGTTCTGGTAATTTTGTATATGATGGAGAAATTTTGTATATGATGGAGAATGAGTTCTACATCCAACTCTCCCATCGTTAAATATAATATAGGCCAACCTATTGTTGCTCTATATAATATGAAATGTTGGAAGAAAATTGCATGTTTTTTATCATATTGTATGTTCATTCGGTTTTAGCAAATGGATAAAACTGAAAAAAAAAAAAAAAGATCCATGCTATACTTTATCCGTTCTGAGAGCGATCCTAACATAAACAAACGCCAATTATATCCATCCGCGCCACAATTACTGTCACATTGACACGGGAGCACGTGTGAAGTTTATAAGACATGTGATCGTTGAATGGGGTAGATTACAAGAAAGCTGGTGAGATTTATCACTGAACTTGTGAAATACATTTAAAATAACTGTGTTTGACCACTAGTGAAAGTTTTGCCAGACTTGTGTTTTAAAAATTTAGCTGGCGACACGGCAAAAGAAGACTCGACACCATTCAGCCATTTTGTTGCATCAGAATCGACTGAAGCATGACTCAAATCAACATCCATATGTAACAAACTATTTTAACTTGTTATTATTGATTAGGTATATTTTAGAATATTTTCTATGTTTTGAATATTATTTTCATTCACGAAGAATAACACGTATATTCAGAGGACATAGTTTTAATTTAATGAAGGGAACTATTTTTTCGCCTACTTGCTGCTTCTGCATCTTAAAGTTTTAATAATTGATATTTCAGTCGTCCTAAATAATTTGCAGTGTTCATTTTGGTACTGGCTGTTGTTGGTAATTATTTTGTACAGAGGGTTTATGCTGGGTATGCTGGGCACGTTTTCGTTCAGCAGGTGTTTATTTGGGGTTTCCTTGGTGTTTTCTAATTCTTCGAGAACGTTTATTTTCGATGACAACTTTGGTGTAGTGGTTACCACGTCTGCTTTGCACGGAGAAGGTCCCCGGTTCGATCCGGGTGGAATCATTTTTTAAAGTTGCAAGCATAGCAAGAAAGTGCTATGATTACAGTGAAGGACCTACCCTCGGGCAGAACTACTATGGATGGATGGATCATAAAAAATACTCTAATTTTTATGTCCTTCCTCGTGGCGTGGTCCAGCGACCCGGGTTCGATTCCCGGCGGGCTAGGGGATTTTAAATCTTCACCTTGGGGTCTGGGTGTGTGTCCTGTCTTGTGTTTGTATGTGCGAATAAGATAAAAAGGTTAAAAAAGGTAAAAACAAAAAGGAAGAACAGTGTAAACGAAAGGAAAACGAGAAAGAAATAAATAAAAAAATACATTGCTTTTAAAAACATTGCTTCTATATCGTATGTCGGTGTCCATAACCAATGAAAAGCGAGCAGGTCACGTGGTTTTGTTTTGATGAGGATAGACTTTAGGGTAAAGCTGACATTTATCTGCGTGTGTTTGACAAAATCCACGTTGTTCTCCAGAAATAAATAATTACATTAGAAAAATAGATTTGCGATGTGACATGTATGAAAATTATGGTAAAGAAAAGTGTGTTGAAGATCAAAAGAAGTTTGAATGGTGACGTGGTATAAACCAGGCTTCCAGATGAGATCAGCCAGTTAGGACGCGCCTTGTCACGTATACCTGAATAAACACGTGCGGGCGGATCTCTCCACTTCCCTCAATCCAATTTACACACTGCAACTTGAAGTATAGAGGGACTTCGGGTAATTTGGACGCCTGTTTTGAATTTGTTGTTTTTCTTCTTTTAATTAAGGGATTTTAATTTACTTAATTGCAGTGATTATCATTAGTGTTGTAACTATGAAATAGCATTGTTATTTTATTCAAATATGGAAACATCTTCATAATTTATAAACTTTCTTTACATTACAAGAAAGGTCCACTTTAACCTCCTTATTCGGGTAAAGTGGACCCCAGAGTCCACCTTAGCTTTTAGTCTCTTTTTTAAGTTCATTTACTCTATTAATTTATACAGACTGGCACAGATTAATCTGAAAATATTTATGACTCATCATAATTAAAAAGCGTTGATATTTATTTAATGTTCTGAAAAATTATTGTTGATTATAACATTCACACGTCATTCAGCTGCAGAAAGCGACGGTCTTTGTGTTCAGTAAAATTACAAGGATATTAAATAAAATTAATTAAGTGAACGGTTTTTACAGATAGCATCCTCCTTCATAAAATATACGTATTTGTGTAAAGTGGACCCAGGTCCTCTTGGAGGGTCCACATTAAACAAATTCCTTTGTTATGTTTAATTATTTAATACAGCCACCACGTGACATAATATCAAACCAAACCCGTCAGTATATTAAAACAGCATCTACATAATATAATATATTTAGGAATTTTTTTCAACATTTGTAACATTCAACAGCAGAAATTAAAAATTCATTCTTAGCTTGAAAAACTTTTAAAGTGGTCATTTTCATAAATATCACAAATAAACCCTTCTTCGCACAAAGAATAACAGAAACTGGCCTTGAACCCGTCAAAGTTGATGAGGGGAACAAGTTAAAATATTTTCTGTTCGAGGGCAGCACCAATTAAAGAACATATTAACAGGGTCCACTCAAACAGAAGGGTCCACATTACCCGAACTTTCCTATAACAATAACAACTCAAAGATGGCCTTTTACAAAATTGACGGAGATTTGGATACCCAATAATATTTGTTTAAACTCAACTCAAATTGAATGTCGGTACATTTATTTGTAAAGTGAATTGAAGAAAATTAACTTAATATTATATTACGATGGCAGGTTGGGAAGTGGTTTTTACAGAAGTGAGGAAATGTTTAAAAACCGAGCCATAGCTGAGTTTTTAATTTCCGAGATTCTGTAAAACACTTCACAAACGTGCGTTATACATTACTTTGCGCGATGGTGTTTTCAAAATAATAAATAATAGTAAAATAATATCTTCGTTGGAAATATTTGCGTTCATTATAAACAACTGACTAACGTTAACAGTGTGGACAATGTTTATTAGCAGAGACTACAGCAGGCCATGGCACCAATCAGTCATAAAATGACGGCAAGTACGTATTTATTGTTTTATATTGTTTCAAATAAAGTTCAGTTAATTTAAAATGCAGTGATTTGTTTCGTATAATGTATATTAACACTACCTGCTGGATATATTTTTGTATATACATTGCATGTAGTATTACATAAAGGGCAGTGGTTTTCCTTCCCGCACGAGGTTTGTAATATTACAGTTTAGTTATTTAGGTTGGCAACCCCAAATGTTAGGAAATTGAACTTTCAATCATGGTCGCCATTGCTGTAAGTACGACAAAACGCACCATCGCGGGAAAAATAAATAAATAAATTCTCCCATATAATGTAAATCTTCTCCCAATGGTGCTACAGCCCATAGCAGGCCCGGTTCTTCTTGATGCGAGACCTCCAATCTCTTCTGTCCAAAGCTCTCTGTTGCCAGTTTCTACAGTTCAGGATTTGATCACAATCTTGCTTCACTGAGTCCATCCATCTTTTCTTAGGTTTTCCTACTGGCCGCTTCCCAAACCGGCCGATGGGATCAATAGGGTCTTTGTAAAAACCATCAACAACAAGCAAAAATAAAGGACAGCAAAAATAAAGGAATTATAGTTTTATGAGGCGTCTAAGTTAGGGATCATTAAAGTCCACCGCTGTGGCCTCGAGGTAGCGTGCTGCCTTCTCACGCAGCGGACCCGGGTTTGATCCCCGGCCGCGACAGCTTCCTGGATGAGGTTTTTATCGGGGGTTTTCCTCACCTGTAAGACAAATGTGAGGAAACTTTAAGGCACAAACGGTCCCCGAACATCATATGGCCATCGCAATCATCATCATTCATATTCATCTTAGATTAAGCTTAGGATTAGGGACTCTCCTGGGGCACCACTATCATCATCATCATATCATCGGGGTAACGTAACCCCGCCTTCCAGGCGCCCCAACCTCAGAAGTGGGTTACAATTACGCCAATGCCAGGAGAGAACACCAGATATGTCCAAAAAAGACAACCTGGGGCATTAAAAAAAACTTTCCCAAGACAATGCAAGATTGGTGTACTCTGCATCTGATATACACTGTATAGCATAATTCGCAGTTCCCGGTTCACTGCTTGGTGTCTTGAAGCATGCTTTGTAAAGAGCATTTTGTATTTCATTAATTCGAATATATTTTGTAATTAATGAGCGATGTCATGTTCTTTGGGCGATGAAGACTTCTTACTGATTAACTGCAGTTGGCCATGGCAGTAGGAATCTCCTGCGAAAGTTATTTAGACTAGTCCGCAACACTAGAGTATAAGAGAAGTTGCATAACCTTATTCACAATTTAAACAGGCTGCAAAAACGACCTATGTAATTTCTGCCTTAACTTCTTCTTCTTCTTCTTAAACATAATTTGTAGGATTTTCATCCTGTTTATTTCCAAAATCACTCCTCGGAGGAAGACGTATTGGATGTGCATCCACTGTCTATCCATCTATTGGCTGCTCTTCCTCTTGTTCTTCTCCCGTCCATTGGTCTATCTTCTTTAGCTCTATTTGCAAGTCAGTTGTCTTCCATTCTTTCTGTATGATCTTTCCAATATTTTCACCTATGTACACTGCTCAAAAAAATTAGGGGATATTGTAGAATAACCTATTAAGACTATGTTTTTAGGAACAGTATTAGATGAAATCACTTTCTATTACTCCAAAAGAATGTCAACAAGAGTTTGAAGTCATTACGTAACCTCTGTACCACACCAGATGTCAAAGAGATCCTGATTAGGAATATGGCAAACAAACAAAGCAACATTAACATGGGTGAAAATGTTTCTTTAGTATGGTGTATGGTCTCCTCGAACGGCCAGCACTGCCTCACACCTGTATGGCATTGATGCAATGAGGTTAGCAATGAGTTCTTGGGGGATACGTGGCCACTCTTCCATAAGAGCAATGTGCAGCTCTGGAACAGTTGTGGGAGGTGCTGGTCTGCCTGCAATGCACCTGCCTAATGCATCCCACACATGCTCAATCGGATTTAAGTCCGGGGAGGAAGCTGGCCATTGCATACGCTCGATACCCTCCACTTCCAGCATGTCGTCCACCAAGCCAGCTCTGTGGCGTCGTGCATTATCGTCCATAAAAAGAAAAGAATTCACCTATGGCACCAGCATAAGGCACGACAAAAGGTCGGAGAATCTCATCTCTATACTTTACCGCAGTCAAAGTACCACCTTGGATAACGTAGAGGTCCGTACGTCCACCACTACTGACTCCTGCCCACACCATCAATCCACCGCCACCATATGGGGATCTTTCACGTACAAAAGCTGGATTGTTTCGTGTCCCTTTTTCTCTCCAGATGAATACACGCCGACTATCACATTCCATGTTGAATCGCGACTCATCAGAAAAAAGAGACTGATTCCCTTCAGCATGCCTCCACCCACGATGTTCCTCCGCCCAGTTTCTGCGATCTTTACGGTGTTGTGGAGTTAACCTGGTACACACCATGGGCCTACGGGCATAGAGACCACTTCCATGCAGTCGATTAGGGACAGTTGAGTTGACCCCTGCGTCCTGTTGCTGTTTGAAGTGTATTTCGCAGTTGAGTTGCATTCTGCTGTCTATTCCGACGGGCTGTTAACAAGAGTAAGGTCATCCCTTGCTGTTGTTGCCCTTGGTCGACCTTGTCCGGCTCTTCTGTGAACAGTATGTTCTTTGAAAATGATTCCAAAGACTGAAATCACGCTTTGAGACACCCCAATGGCTTGTGCCACCTCTTGTTGTGTCTGTCCAGCTTCCATCCTTCCTATGGCCGTCCAAGCCATTGGTTCAGGTAAATCACGTTGTCGAGGCATCACTGTCCCTAAGGCAAGTCATTCACTAACTGAAACTGGACGTGTATTTAAAACAGCAACAAAACATTCACCCCCACACCACCCTTTCACATCAACAGTACAGACATGCCCTCGTGTGATACCGAGGTTACGTAACAACTTCAAAACTCTTGTTTACATTATCCTGGAGTAATAGAAAGTGATTGCATCTAATACTATTCCAAAAAACATAGTCTTAATAGGTTATTCTACAATATCCCCTAATTTTTTTGAGCAGTGTATAATAAATTTGGTTATGTCTTGTATATGACATTTTCTGTGTTGTGTATTTTATCAAATAATGTTTTCCCTGAATAGTTCTTAAGATCTTCATTTCACATGTTATTATTATTTGTTTAGTTTTTGTGTATCAGCCCTATTTTCTGCTCATTTACATAAACTGGTTCGAATCTCGTTTTGTATATGGGACATTCCATATCAAATCGGGACAGCAAAATCTTTCATTTATTTTTTTTATTTTATGTATCCTAAATATTTGAATACATTTGATCCTCGTATACCTGAAATTTATTTTTATATTTATAGGTTCTTAGTTATGATGATCTAAAATTATCGTAAATTGATAAACTTAAACGTTTACTAACTGATATTTCTGAAACAGTAAACAGCACAAAATTTGTTTCAAACATATTTATATAGGTGATATCATGTAGTTTAAGTGGTGTTATTTTTATAATTAGGATACTTTTATTTTCGGTGTCAAGTTTCTGTTTATGGCGGTTTACTGCAGTTACAATATACAAATGGAAAAACGGACAAAAATACAGGATACTATTCACGTAATAAGGATTAATTTGCTCTCAATTACTCCTTTTGAGAGTTGAATAGTTCAGACAATTAGATGTTTTTTATCTATTTTCGTAAAAAACTCGCGGGTCCACGGCGCAGCAGATTCATTTCACGACCAAGGTCGCGCGCCGTACTTTAATGAAAGAGCTTCATCAGTGACTTTTCAACTGCCATTAAATTCGAATAGATTATTATATGTTCTGCTTAATGGAACAGTACCGTAAATTTATAAAAGTGCGTATATTTTTACTTCTTACCCAGTAGATATTTACTTTTCAAATTTTTTATTGCTGAAGTGAGAAGTAAAGAGCTCTGTTACTTACGTTTACTGTGAATTTTATAAACAAATTATTTTATAACTTCACACTGTCTCTGTAGAACCTGTAGGTTCATGGCAGCGCGGACATAAGCTCTCCCATACATCCCATTCCCGAGCTAACGTTTTTCAATTATCTCCGTATAATCTACTTCCCTCAAATTGTGTTGTATGTTTATTCTCCACTCATTCTTAGCTTTCAACGGGGGTTTTCCCTCCGGTTTTCCTACCAAGAAATTTCCAAGACCTTTTCATCCTCCATACGTGCCACATTTCGTCCACCGCAGCATACGAGACTTAACTGTTTTATTATATCTGGCTTCTATAATATCATGGCTCTATTATGTAGTTTTCCCATTACCTGTCTGTTCATCTCTTTTGGTCCAAAATTTTCAAAACTTTATTCTCAAATATCGTAATTTCTGCCTTTTTTAAAACAATTATTTATTTGTTAAATTTTTATTACAGTTTAAATGTTAATAATTATTATAATGAAACTGTTTCGTCATTAATTGAATAACTGGTATAATTTTTATTATTTATAATTATTATTTTCAGTCTTAAAAATAACTTTTATTCAGTGTATTTTATTGTACCCTATAACTTTGACGAAATAGTATTGTTATAAGATAGATATTCTTCCGCCAGTTTTTGGACAAAAATCGGTTGAGTCTGTTTCCACATAAAACCGAATGTTTTAATAATCATACACTTCCTACCAACGATAATATTGCATGTCAGAAGTCTTCCTTAAACATCTGTTTTACATCAACAATTCTCCAGTTCAGATTACATACTAGACAGTTGATTTATATCAGTGTGTTTGTTCCTGCATCTCGTCATTTAAGTGTACAGTCAACTTTAAAAATAATTATTCTTATTGTTTTTAATCACAAGTTGCCGATCTACAAAACTGAATGGTGGTTAGAATATATATAATTTTAATTGGCATATATTAGTAACAATAGTTATTAACAATATATGTGTTAATATATAATTTACAATTTCTTAAATGTTCTGGAATGAGAGAATATCGTAGAGTTATATTTTTGTGTTATAAAAAGAGAATATGGGAAGTTTAGACATTAAATACATACTATATAATTTAGCTTATAATAAAAGCTAATATTATCGTGCATTTTATTCATCATCTTAGATATGTCATGAGTAGGGGATGCAAGATCAGTAAGTGACACCACGCCAATAAAATAATTTATACCTCTTAAATATTACTTGTAACAGCATGGAAATTGTTATAATTATTATCGATAGCTAACATTTCTTACAATATTCAACATCAGACATTGGTGTAGGGTACAAGTACAAAACATTACAACACATTACAAAACTACTCTCTAGAAAATAGTTTTAATAGGCCTACCAGCTTGAATTCGTGGGTGCTTAGTAATTTAAATTAAACTATACATTAGCCAAAATCAGCACAAAATTAACCGCCTGCTGAATATATCAATAAAGATGGTTATATTTAATGACGTTTATTATGTAGCAATTTATTTCAAGCGCGAGGTTCTCCTTGAAGAAGTATTTGTCCAAAATAATAAATCAGAATTACTGGTTCTGGTTGGGTTTGATTTTCCGGTATAGCTGGATTCTTTTCTCAGGGTCGAAATTGGTACACAGGATAGGAAAACACTTTAACAATCACTAATAACTGAAACTAGTAATAAATTTATTCATTTTGTAGGTTCCCAGCAGATTAAGTCAATTTAAGTGGGATTATTCTTCACTGTCAATTAAAATTAAATTATTTTCTTTACTTAAATCAATCTGTTCTTCTGGTATTAAATTTTACATTTTTATCAGGAGAGTTGTTATGGCTTTCTGTACTTGATGAATAGTTATATGCAGACTGCTAGAGTAAATCTGTTGATAATATATTAAACAACATTATTTACATCACATGATTTTAATTTAAATTCTATTGGTTAATGGTCCCATTAAATACCAGGTTTAAATTTGATTGGTGTTAAATCAAAAAGTTAATTGTTTTTAACATCCAATCAGAATTTAGTTATACTTTTATTTAAAAAGTATTAAGTTAAGCCAGGTGTGTTCTTATTACAGTTATAACAGAAAGCTTTATATTTCAGACAACAATGACTTAAGACACAATTTTAAAAGCATTATTTAGAAAAACTGTTATATAATACAATTTCTTTAATTGTTATTGAGACATTTTTATTCAACAATAAACAACAATTAATTATTTAGATGTTTTTCTTTATTTAAATTATATTAAAATATTAAAAGAATTTTAAAATATAAAATTATCAACTTAAACTTTCATATTTAATATGATATTAAAATACTGCTATATCCTACGTACCATGAATTTACGACACGGAACTCACGGATTTCCTTCCTTCTGGAGAAAGCTACATTCAGAATTGTTACGCCTTTAAAATGCCATTGATTCCTATCGAGTTTGAACCCGCGAACCTCGGAATCGGAGGCGTGCAGAGTAACCACTTGTCCACGATGATGATGATAATGTAATAATTGTAGTAATGATAATAAAAATAATGTAATGATGATAATAACAATAAAAATATTTGTAAGTGCTCTAAGGACTATTACCAAGTAGCTCCGTCATTGTTTGTACGAGCGAGCGATCTCCACTCACGCGAAAGGTATTGCGGGCAGTCTACACATACGAGATTTTAGGAAAAATAATTATTTTGGGTAATTTCCTTTCAAGACTCCACTTTAATACTAATTACAAAAAATTAACTGGTGTTCAGGTAATAATGTGTCACTTTTTGATTTTATAAAATTTTTGGTGAGGAAGGTCAATTGCATATTAATTGCATTTACGCCCTTCCGAAAAACGTAAATATTAACATACTAATTTTCAAGCGATAGAGCATAAAATCATTTATAATGTGACTATCTTTCCAAGTTGAGGGAATAGCCATACTTCGAGAAATGTATTTTATAAAAGAGACTATTTAAAACAATACGATAAATTGACAGCTCTATTACTCTTTAATTACACCAAGCGAAGACTTGAAATTCGGTTCAGATATGCAGTATATCATAAAGTTTCACTGTAAAAAATGGTAAACTTTTAAAGACGTGAGTTCAATTTTCACAATTTTTTTGCCGATTTCGTATGGAATGTCCCATATGCGGGTTTTGCTTTCTATTGAGGTATGTTTGTTGCGCCAAATTAAATCTTTCATATACCCTGATATTTGTGCTCTTTATCAGCTTGTTTCTTTACTTTTATTAAATGTTTAGTGTTTGTTATTAATACACATAAATAAATAAATTCTGATACTTGTTCTATCATTTTTCTTTTTAATTCTAATTTGCATCTCACTGGTTCTTTTGATATTGTTAAGCATTTGTCTTATTTGTGTTAATTCCATATTGTATTTTCTGGCATTTATATTAAATTGATGTAAAGATCTTTGTAAATTATCTTCAGATTCTGAAAGGAGAACGACATCATCTGCGTAACATAGCAAGTAAAATCTAGCGTTTCCCATTTTATAACCCAAACGTGGTTCCGTCTTTGATCCTTGGGACTGCGAGCCTTAACTAAAACGACTAATTAATTTATATTAAATATGAGAGAATCAAACTTTCTTATCCAACTATATTTTTCTCCCTATTGAAATATACAATGATCTTAATTTATATTAAATATGAGAGAATCAAACTTTCTTATCCAACTATATTTTTCTCCCTATTGAAATATACAATGATCTTAATTTATATTAAATATGAGAGAATCAAACTTTCTTATCCAACTATATTTTTCTCCCTATTGAAATATACAATGATCTTAATTTATATTAAATATGAGAGAATCAAACTTTCTTATCCAACTATATTTTTCTCCCTATTGAAATATACAATGATCTTTGTCAATTTATCCCTAAAATAAAAAATTTAAACTGCCTACTACCGTATAATAACTATTTCATATAAATCGAAGAAGTCGCATTTTGTAAAGAAAATTTATTAATCATCGTCATGACCTTAATGGTAGGCCGTCGGCCTGTTCCGCACTCAGAATTCATCTTCCCATCTTCTTCTAGGACACAATTTATGATTGGCGATGCAAAATTTGGAAGTTATTTTGGGAGATTTAATATTAACCCAGACAGTGATCTTGTCCACCGCTGTGGTCTCGAGGTAGCGTGCTGCCTTGTCACGCAGCGGGCCCGGGTTCGATCCCCGGTCGGGACAGTTTTTCTAGGTGAGGTTTTAATCGGGGCTTTTCCTTACCTGTAAGACAAATGTCAGAAAAATTTTAACGTCCAAACGGTCCCCGAAATCATATGGCCATCATCATCATCCTTATCATTATCATCATCATCCTTCACCGGTGTGGAAAGCAACGGGAAGCTATCACATCTACAATTCCCTAGTAAAGGTGCAAAGCATAGCATGAAAATGCTATGATTGCAGTGAAACACCTGCCTATGGGCAGAATTACTATTGATAGACAGTGATCATAATTGTAAATGTCAAGAATGATTTTTAAATTTTCACTTCTAGCGTTCACAATTTTCGATGTTTCACAACGAAACTCAGTATATCCTATGAGAATATACCGAAGTAGGTGTTATCCAAAAATGAGACAGAAATGGATTGATCATATGGATGGAATGAGTAAGGAGAGATATCCATTGTTAGCAAGAAATTATCAAGCAAGAGGAAGACGTGATGTTGGAAGTTCTAGAAGACGTTGGGTTATGAAGTCGGAACGGGCAATTGCCTAATCCCTGGAGTGATGATGATATAAAAAAGTGTTATGACTCAGGTCTACGCTGGTTTTGAAACTCAGGCCTCCAAGAATCGCAAATCTTATTCAAACCCAGCGCAGATTTCTTTAAAAAGATGGAAACTAAAGACAAAATGTTGATGGTGGTATCAAATGGCTTAATAAATTAGAATGAGTCCAGTTTAGCGTATGTAGATGTTATGTAAGCGGGAGTGTTGCTTTCTCTAAAACGGTTTGCATCATAACGTGAGTGCAGAGTTCACAGGATTTATATCCATTCACCACATGTTGCCTTTTAACTGGGTCAAATTACCCAGTCTTTAATCATACTCTTAGAATAAAACATAATATTCAAATGCACAGCTGTGGTAATTGTGACAAGTGCTTTGAGGCACGTCTGTTCTTCCTTCTGACAAGTGGCGGATTTCTTATTATCCGAATACAAAATACGTTCTGACGTGATATTTTAAATTGTGGTGATATCACATTGTAACACTGAGTAACACTAAGAAATTGGGACTGGAAGTAAATATCAATACAACTAAATATATGGTCACACGTAGAAATATAATGGAAATGGACAGCTAGTAACAAATGAAGGAAATTTTGACGAAGTGACTGAATTCAAATACCTAGGAACAATAATCCAAATAGGAATGAGATGCACAAAGAAATTAAACATTGGTTCAATTCTGGAAATGCGTGCTATTATGCATTGCAGGGACTCTTGATGTCCCAACTCCTTTCAAAAAACGTTAAACTGAAAATATATAAAACTGTTATTCTACCAGTTATATTATATGGGTGCGAAACATGGACTCTTACTTTAAGGGAGGAAAGGAGATTACGAGTATTTGAGAATAAAGTTCTTAGGAAAATTTTTGCACCAAAGAGAGATGAGCAGACAGGTGAATGGAGAAGACTACATAACAGTAAACTACTTGGTCTTTATAGATGTAAAATTGTCCATTACTCATAGAAACATTCACGAGATCCCGGACCTGTAGTGAATGAACACGCAACAAGCTGCCAGCTTTCATACGTAGAGGAAGAAGAAGAAGAAGAAGATATAATGAGAACAGCTATGTTTCGTAGACTGCGATGGGTAGGACATGTGACACCAATGGGAATGAAAGACGTGAATGGAAGCTTCTTGTAGGAAAACCAGAGGGAAAACGCCCAGTTGGTAGATCAAGAATGAGGTGGAAAATAGCATTAACTATGATTTGAGGGAAGTAGATTATACAGGGAATGATTGGAAAACATTAGCTCAGGATAGAGATGTATGGAGAGCTTATGTCCGCGCGGCCGTGAACCTACAGGTTCGATAGTGCCAGTGAGTTAGTTAGTATAAAAATAACTATACTGTTATATTACATATTACAAACACGTGTGCGGGAAGTAAAACCACTGCTCACTATGTATACTACATACAATGTATATACAAAAGGTAGTGTTAATATACATTATACGATACAAATCACTGCATTTTAAATGAAATGAACTTTATTTGAAACAATATAAAACAATAAATACGTACTTGCCGCCATTTTATCACTAAATTGGTCTTCACGGCCTCCTGTTGTTTCAACTAATAAACATTGCCCACACTGTTAACGTTAGTCAATTGTTCATAACGAACGCAAATATTTCCAACAAAGATGTTATTATTTTACTGTTATTTATTATTTTGAAAACGCCATTGTGCAAAAAATATTGTACAACGCACGTTTGTGAAGTGTTTTACAGAATCTCAGAAATTAAAAACCTCGCTATCGCTCGGTTTTTAAACATTTTCCTCACTTCTTTAAAAACCACCTCCCAACCTTGCATAGTAATATACTGTTACAGAATTAGTGTAATATTTTATTGCTCGGTTTTTAATTTTTGAGGTTCTGTAAAACACTTCACAAACGTGCGTTGTACATTATTTTTGCACGATGGTGTTTTCAAAATAATAAATAACAGTAAAATAATAACATCTTTGTTGGAAATATTTGTGTTCGTTATGGACAATTGACTAACGTTAACAGTGTGGGCAATGTTTATTAGTTGAAACAACAGGAGGCCATGAAGACCAATTAGTGATAAAATGGCTGCAAGTACATATTTGTTTTTTAATTAAATTTACAGAGGGAGGAAACACCATGAGGTATTTATATTAATAAATGAGTTGGAGAAAATGTTTTAGCATCTCATTTTCCTCACTTCGCAACCTCGCATAGTAATGTTAGTGTAATATGTTTGTTGCAGCAATACTACACATCGTACAATTATTCATCGAGTTCGGGAGGGCTGTACGGCAGAGAGGACTCCAGCAGCGGAGGATATCATGAAGCAGCAAGTAGAGGTTACGACACACCTGGTAGCAGTTATCAAACGTATCCTGTTGTAGGTACTCGAGTTCCAGCCAATTGCACTGGTTCTGCGTGTTGCATTCCAAAATGTTTTGCTGAAAAAGGATCAAGAGTAAGTCCACATACTACATTTTATTTTTATCTAGATGATAAGAATGTAAAACACCTTTTTTATATGTTTGTTTTCAAGAAAATTAAAAAAAGACATGACTAGAGCCCAGATTTGTATGCAAAATGAAGTATTAAATATGCTCCCCAAATATGCAAATATGTTCTCTGATTCGCAGGTGCACGGTGACATAGAATAGACAAAGTTGTCAATAATTATAAACACACAAATCATAGCATTTAATTCGAACCATAATAATATACAATCACTCTGTGAATTTAATTTATATACTCGGTGAACTACAATAGGTATTCAAGTAGGTGAAAACAAGAGGGCAACATTATATAATCTACTTGACTGTAATAGTGTCACCATCTGTTGGTAGAATAGAGAAGTAAATTGTGGCCAGCCATCACTTCTCGCGATGCCATTAATAGCTACACAGTGAAATTACTCATTTAATGGTATCTACTATTTCTTATTCAAATGTATGCTTTTTTCTTACAAGAAAACTGCCGAATTGTACATTGAAATTTCTCCCAGATAACCTTCGTGATGTACCAAATCCGTGTGCAAACAAAATGATGTGCCATTTTTAACTGCAGGGCTATAATCCAGCCCAGATTTGTATGCAGAATGAAGTATTAAATATGCACCCTAAATATGCAAAAACAGATTGTAATAAAATCAAATATGGGTAATCTTATAGCTTATTCCTGGTTGTTACAACAGATAAGGAAGATTTTCTTGAGTGAAGCTCCTTTGTCTGTCTGTGAAGAAAGGTTTATACAATGAAAATGTCCTTTTCCTTTCTACATCACATGATGTCACAGGTGCATGTGAAAAACACCACAGTTCTTCGGTTACAGTTTTTTCACTATCACCAGAGAGCATTTTGCTAATTTGACAAATTCTGTTGTAGCCACGATGTTTATTTAATTCTTGATTAAGCTTAACAAATGTGATTTTAGCAACACCGTGATGTTATTTCTCAAGGCCCTCTTACACAGATGTAAATCCAATGGATTGCAGAAACTTTATTAATTTATAAAAATATTAATTTATTATTAATAATTAGCTGAAGGGAAATTTATAATTTAATACCACATTTAGGAGTAAAGTATGCATGTATGCATTACAAATCTAAAATAAGCATTTTCCTCCAGAATATACATTTCTATGCATTATCAAATTCCGCTCAAATTGTCTGTAAAGGGGCCACTTAACATGTAAATCATTTCCACATACTTTTTAATGCTTAGAACAAAACATGCATTTTGCATACAAATCCAGGCTCTAGACATGACACTCTTCAGGAACCTATTCCTCCATGGTTTTAACAAGACACAGAATTATTTATGTTATACTGAACTTAATTTAACAAAGGCGATTCATTCAAATCAAGTTGAGAATTTAACAGTTTATTACTACTTTTCAATTTAATCATTGTTTCGATCCAAATTTTGAAATTTTACATGTAAAGGGTAAGAAGTTGGACCTTTTGGAGGCTGTAGAAATAAATAAATTGAAAAGTAGTAATAAACTGTTAAATTCTCAACTTGATTTAAATGAATCGCCTTTGTTAAATTAAAAAATTTAAATAAATTATTGTTGTATTATTTAAATTAATATTGGGAAGTAAACATTATGAGGTTATATCATTAATAGTGAGTGGAGAATATATTTTTAATTACTCACCTCATATGATTTCAAATTTCTTTGATACCGGCAGTTTCAGAAAATATCATGTCCCTCTTCAGTCATGGCTTCCACAGAATTTCATCAGTGGAAGCCATGACTGAAGAGGGACAAGATATTGTCTGAAACCGTCGGTATCAAAGAAATTTGAAACCATATGAGGTGAGTCGTTAAAAATATATTCTACACTCACTATTATTTTTGTATTGTTGCTTAGATCAATTGATATGTACTATAATAGCACAATTCATAATTTGTTAACATGTCTGAAGAAGGTACAGTGTACCGAAACAGCTGTCACTGAATTATATCTTAATAAATATGAAAATCAAATAAAACTAAGTTTTATTTTTATTTAATTAATGAATATGGATTTTCAAGTAAACACCAACTCGATTGATTACTAATTTTTAATTTAAAAGAATGCATATTGCTAATATTATGTTACTTGTATCATCAGTATGGTAGATTTAATGTCCTTACAAACTTGTCTTAAGAAAATATTACTTCATAAATAATTGAAAGTAGGAAGTTAATGATACAAGATTGAATTACTGCAATCAATTTCCTTTCTAAATGCAACTGAGCAGATATTGAAGAAGTGAGGTTCACATTGTCAGCAGCAGTAACTTGATAAATGTATATGATAAAGTTACAACTGATTTAACAGCATTTTGATGTTACAAAAATGTAAGTACATAGCAAATATGGTAATGTTATGGTATTGTTTAATAAACCATGAATACACTGGCTTAGTGGAAATTTTAATATGAAAATGTTTAGTTTCAGGACTAAGAGAGATGGCAGTTTCCACTAGATTGTGCCTCAAATAGCTTAACATAACAGCTGTTGATGTTTTTTTTTTGATTGCGGATGAGCCCATGTAGGACTATGCAAAGTACTTAGAGGCGTTTCCTTGAGCCCAAATTTCTTTCATTCTTTTGCTATGAGCTTGTTTTCTATCATCTGTCCAAGTTGTTCCAGTTTTTTTCTTCGGGTTGTCCTCTTGGTCAACTGGCCACTTATTCACCTTAATTCTAAATATATCTCTGTTTAGGATATCTTCTTTAGTAATTCCTGCCAATTTTAAGTCCTTTTTGACTTCATCAATCCACTTCATAGTATCCACTGGAGCTTTACTTCTGTTTTCGTAGAATTCCATTATCTGTTTTGTAAGCCTATTTGAGTTCATTCGTTTAATATGGCCATAAAATTTTAACCTTCGTTTTCTAATATCACTATGAATGTCTGTATATATTTTTATTTCCTTTTTACTTCTGAGTCTAAATGCTTCACCTATGACTTGTGG
Organism: Diploptera punctata; assembly: GCA_030220185.1. Classification (NCBI taxonomy): domain Eukaryota; kingdom Metazoa; phylum Arthropoda; class Insecta; order Blattodea; family Blaberidae; genus Diploptera; species Diploptera punctata. The sequence goes on from JASPKZ010008183.1 coordinate 109,341, forward strand.
ACCTAAAACTTTTCTTATAATTTTGCATTCTTTTTTCACTATATTTTCAATATCTTTTTTCTTGTTGAAAATTAATGTTTCTGCTCCATAGAGACACTCTGGTTTGATTACAGTGTTATAATTTTGTATGTAAAGATATACATTTTTTTATTATAAGTGTAGTGAGTAAGCCGAAATGCTGTTTCCAGTTGATGATTTTATTATTAATTTAACACTTCTCACTGATGGATAAATTATATTTGAAGAGAAAAATATATGCTCAAACTGGGGTTTGAACCCAGGACCTTCAGTGAGAAGTGTTAAATTAATAATAAAAAACATCGAAAGAAGCCCAACTGGCTTCATAAAGTAGTGTTTAAATTCCCACTAAAAATGTCTCCTTAAAGAAGAAATCAGCATTTGCATGATCGAGCAAATGCTCAAAGCATTCGGCGCTCAGGAATTAACAACGTATATGAGAAAAATTTGCATTTAGATTGGAGTTTCTCAGGTAGCACAGTGGTAGAACATTGACCTAGAAAGCCAAAGTTTCATGGGTTCACATCCCAGTCTGAGCATATAATTTTTCTCTTCAAATATGACAGCTGTTCTTTACGAGTATTTATGACACAATAAAATGCGGTCACATTGTTCCACAATTGCTCACTGATCACGGAATACGGTGGCCAATACGTCCAGAGAGCATGCAAGTTGTAATTGTGGTATTACAGCCAAAGTGTTGAACATATTATCTTGTTCTGGATGAAAGATTCAAAATTACCTGTCTTCTAAATAACATCACCTGTTTAAGTGAACCATCCATTACAGAAGTGCTTTTGACAGAAAAGAACTACAAACTTTTTAAAGTCTGGAAGTAAATATCAATAAAACTAAATATATGGTCACACATAGAAATGAATTATATAATGGAAATGGACAGCTAATGACAAATGAAGGAAATTTTGAGGAAGTGGCTGAATTCAAATACCTAGGAACAATAATCACAAATAGGAATGAGATGCACAAAGAAATTAAACATAGGCTCAATTCTGGAAATGCGTGCTATTATACATTGCAGAGACTCTTGATGTCCCAACTCCTTTCAAAAAACGTTAAACTGAAAATATATAAAACTATTATTCTACCAGTTATATTATATGGGTGCGAAACATGGACTCTTACTTTAAGGGAGGAAAGGAGATTACGAGTATTTGAGAATAAAGTTCTTAAGAAAATTTTTGGACCAAAGAGAGATGAACAGACAGGTGAATGGAGAAGACTACATAACAGTGAACTACATGGTCTTTATAGGAAGCCAGATATAATAAGAACAGTTAAGTCTCGTAGACTGCGATGGGCAGGGCATGTCACACAATGGGGAATGAAAGATGAGCATGGAAGCTTCTTGTAGGAAAACCAGAGGGAAAATGCCCAGTTGGTAGACCAAGAATGAGGTGGGAGAATAACATTAACTATGATTTGAGGGAAGTTGATTATACAGGAAATGATTGGAAACATTAGCTCAGGATAGGGATATATGAAGAGCTTATGTCCTTGCGACCATGAACCTATGGGTTCGATAGAGCCAGTAACTTACTTATCGAATAGATTAAAATCCTTACATATGGTTAATATAACTACGTAAACAATTCTGTTAATGCTTGTTGACATAATTTCAGGGTCCTCCAGGACCTCCAGGCCAGACTGGACCGAAAGGTCAACAGGGGTTTCCAGGAATGGAAGGTCTTCCCGGACCTAAAGGAGATAAAGGAGATCCAGGACCTCAAGGACCAAGAGGACCTAAAGGCGACAGGGTAATAATTAAAAATAATTGATTCATACAAATTAACATATTGGTAGCATTTTATTTTTTGTAACGTCCAATAATGAAGATTTTTAGATTTATGACTAAATTTTTATATAATATGTCACTTATTTCCTTTAGGGTAAAATGGGTATGCCTGGTTTTCCTGGCATAAATGGAATACCTGGAGTGCAGGGTCCCCCAGGATCATCTGGACTTCCTGGATTAGACGGATGTAATGGGACAGATGTAAGTAATTTTAATTAATTTTCATAAGTAATGCCACAAGCGATTTCTAATTTATCCAGAGGATTTGGAAATCAAGAGTGCATTTGTTAGGAATAAAATTAAGCTGTTCACTCACAAATCATTATTTGAATATAGTTATTTTAAAATATTTATATATTTAATGTAAACGACGATGTTTGAAAACAAATCAGAAATCTTTGGTTATGTTTCAATTGTTCATCCACTGTAACTTGATCATATTATTTATTGCCAAATAGGATCGCTATATTATAAGAATGCAGCCTAGTGGAGAAAAAATGAAACACGTCAAACTGTATATTATAACCAACATTATAGGTTATTAATTTATTTTTTTTAATAAACAACTCAGTAAAATCATTATTTAAAAATACAATAATTGAACACACAATTATCAAATGTGTAAAGGAATTTGTTCATTATTTGCTATATTCAATGTATTTGTTAGAGAGTCAGTCACTGCAAAATAATACTCTGAACTGTTCAGAATATTAAAAAGGAGGAGCTTTCTTTATCTTGGTAAACAAAAATTTCATAATTATGACGTGAAACACGACTGTGATTGGTTGTAAAACAAAATTCATTGAAATGAGATTGTCATTGACTCCCATTTGGGGCATGAGTTAAATAGTCATGCAAAATACTCTCAATTCAATACTAAAAAAATTAACATTGATCTACTATTATTTGCTATAAATTAGCATAATACTATTTTTTGCTAAATTTGTACATTTAAGTTAATTTATTTTGATGTAAAATGTTTTACAGGGACCCCCTGGAATTCCTGGTCTTCCTGGAGACCCAGGTCCTAGAGGTATCCCAGGCTCATCAGGTGGGAAAGGAGAAAAGGGGGAACCGGCATACGCAGGCTTATTTCCTAAAGGACAGAAGGGTGAACCTGGTTTAGATGGTGTAAGAGGACCTCCAGGGCCACCTGGATCAGCAGGAGTTGGAGGGTATCTTGGACCTAAAGGAGAACCAGGTCCTGTGGTACGTTTAAACTTGGCATTCAGTACCAGGCACTGAGCAGGGCATTTAAACCCACAGGCCAGCCATTTAAATACCCCAGCTACCCTTTTCGTGGCACTTCAGAAAATGAACCATTATTCACAAACTATTAGTCCTAGAAAATTCAAATTTTGTACATACCTAAAGGAGATATCCTAGTGGGATTTGATGGTGTGATATCTTGTAAAACAGGCTCCAGGGTGCAGAGGAATACAGACCAATACATTTTTATATCTTGTTTTTGCACTATGCCTGTGATGAACTTCAGTCCTAAAAACTTTTTCATTTCCGGGATGTCGACAGGTCTCCATGTCTGCATTATTGAGTTTTTTGTGAATGGATGCGATGCAGAACTAATCACTTGATTTGTTTGGTCACATATGTATTCGAAAAACTCTTCATTGAAAAATATATTGACATATGACATAATATCCATTTCATTTTCGATTTCAATGTTCACCCCTGGGTTCCCTGTGAATGGTAAAACAGGAGGACAATAGCTTGGGTGATTGACATCACATGGTATCGGCACATCAATTTCAGGAAGTGGAAGTTCATTTTCACTTTCACTTTATGAATCTTCTAATTCAGGAATCAGTTCATCACCTGAATCATCAGTTTACAAAATATTCACTAATTCTTCTTCAGTGAGATATTTTTCTTTCGCCATGGTTTCATTCACGCACAAACAACAGTGCGATAATGAGAAACATATACGACTGCATTGGAGCCTGGAGGCAAGTTTGGGTGAACGAATTCCATGTGTTGTTTGTTTTAAAAATAAAAGGGATTCACCAGGGTTAAACGTGTCAAACGGGAATAGAAAATGTACATTTACATGCCATCTATGATCTCCAAGCCATATTAAGCCAATACAAAATTTAGATGCAAAATATAAACACGGTTTGTTCGCGCCCGCTCCAAAATGAGTTAACTGACCGATGGCCACATACACGATAGTCTCTTTAAACGCCTTAACTGGTTTACAGTACTGAATGTGTTAATTCAGCAACAAACAAACAAACAACACAGCATCATGTCAGAGATATTTACTCTTCTGCTGCAATGTTAAAGTCTACTCCGTTGTCTACAGTAGTTGATAACATGAAAACTGCAGATGATCCACAATAAGAACAAAAAATGAATTATTACACAGTAAAAGCTCCTTATTTGCGGTTCCCTTATTCACACTTTCATTATTCGCGGATTAAAAAATTGCGACACAGTTCTTGTGTTTGCAGCTAAAAATTTCTTTATTCGTGGATCCAGTCGGTATATTAGAAGGATTTGTGTCCTTTATTAACGAATCGGTAACTTTTATTACTGCAGGCACGTGTCAAGGTGGCTTTTACAAAGAGTGATTCAAGTCAAATGGACAAATTAATATCAAAGTAAAACAAACCTAATTGTCACTAAGTCTAAAGTTTGTTGATAAAAGTCACCACCGTCACAGTATTTCACGCGATGCTATGTTCGTTGATAAATACCGCCCTCGCCACAATTGGTGTTTTATTGTTTCAACTTGTCATTCGTTGCAATAATTTTTATTGAATAACACATGTCTCTTCTGCAATGTTGCAAATTTATAATGTCAAGTAAAAGGAAAGAAAATTAGTTCCAAAGCAGAAAAAAAAGTAATGTTGCCACTTAAAGTAAAAATAGAAATGCTTGACCGTTTACACGTTGGCGAGTCGTTTGCGTCTATATCACGCTGTTTCAATGTAAATGAATCAAGAAATCTGAACACAAAATAAGGAATTCACAGCTGAATAACAATCTTAATTCAAAGACCTTTTAAAAGCAGCAAAACAGGAAAAAATTCCTAAGTTCTTTGAGTCCTTGCCTAAACCTGACAGTAATAATTAATAGAAATTGTTCAAAATCTCTCATTAATTGATTTTATTTTGATAATTTTTATTTTATTCTGTAACCTTGGAACGTATCCCCTATATACACATACAAATTTTTATTAATTTATTTTCAAGTGTTAGATAACAAACTACATTTTTTTACACGCTTAAAGGTAAAATCATTATTTGACCAATCAAATTCAGTCATACATCTGCTTTGTTTACATTGCAACTGGAACTTAGCTTGGAACAATATATCAAAACAAAGAAAAAAGGTCATGGGTTCAAACCCCAGTCTGAGCATAAAATTTTTCTCTTCAAATATAATTTATCCTTCAGTGAGAAGTGTTAAATTAATAATTAAAAAACAACAAAAGAAGCCCTACTGGCTTTATAAAGTAGTGTTTAAATTCCCAATAAAATATCTTCTTGAATAGAAGCCGCCATTTGCATAATCAAAGCAAAGTCTCATAGCATTCAGCGATCAGGAATTAATAATCTATAAGAGAAAAATTTGCATTAGGTTGGAGTGCTCAGCGGAGAGCATTGGCCTAGAAAGTCGAAGGTTCTGGGTTCAAACCCTAGTCTGAGCATATCATTTTTCTCTTCAAATATAGTCAATATATTAAATTCTCAATGTTTTTATTCCAATTAAAATTTTTCAGTCCTGAATAGAATCTAATTTAAGAAAGAAATATAAATGTTTGAATCCGGATGAGCTCTTGACCTCAGGGTTCAAATCCCGGTTCAAACATTAATTTCTCTTTCTTAAAATTAGATTCTATCCAGGATTGGAAAATGTTAATTCAAATAAAAACATAAAAAATATGAAGCTTTAGAGTTAAAAAGTAATGTATAAATTCTCAATAAATAAAAGTACTTGTGAATAGAAGATGTCAGTTGGTAACAACAGCTGGACGAACAAGATTCGTATAAATTGAAAGAAATGTTAATGTTTGTAGCATTAATAATAATTAAATGAATCGTGATTTCTTCTTACCTCATACTTCTATGTTTTTTATTTTAAACACAGCACTGCAGTATCGGCGACTCATTGTCGTCATCATCAGCTGTTTTCATGACTGTCAATTTTTTCCTTTTTGCCGGTAATTCTCTAGACTGCCATCTGGTGTTCTTTGAAGGAATTACTCTTCAAACTGCCATCCGGTGTTATTTTGAATGAATCATTTTCTAAACTGCTATCTGTTGTATTTTTGAAGAACTTTGTAATTAAGCTTGGTTCGTCCGGAATCTCAAAGTTCATAGTTCTAGTATGGTTTTTTTGAATATATATTTTTTCCCAAACTGTTAAATCCAAAGGTTTAGATAGATGTTTTAAAAGTTTTGCTTCTTTTTTAATCCTATGATGCTCTAATAAACTATGTGCTGCTATAGCTGATTTTTCAATTTCTCCATTCTTTATGTTTCTGAAGTGCTCTTTTTTGTATCATTGTTTGAATGGTGTAATGGACAGCACACTAGTATGCAGAACTAGAGGTCCAGGCTTCAAATCCCAGTTCAAACATTAATTTTTCATTCTTAAAATATTAAATTCTGTTAAGTTAAATTTGTATAAAATAAAAAGTTAAAACATTGAGATGGAAGAGGGCAGTATATCTTATATGAATTATTGAATTTGCTATTATTATTTTGTAATGTAACATATTGTAGGGGCCACGAGGACCAGCCGGCATCAAGGGAGAGAAAGGAAACATGGGGGTTATGAAGGTCCAAGAGGTCCGAAAGGTGAAAAAGGAGACGTAGGACCTGCTGGGAAAACAGCAACTTTCCCATTCACAGGGCCTAAAGGTGTCACTATCGGACCAATAGGAGAGCGAGGCGACAAAGGAGACCGAGTAAGTATATCATTGTGGTAACAAAACAATTCTTTTAATTATAAACAACAAGGAAAATGCTTGTAGCATTTGGTGCTCGGGTATTAACAATGTATAAGAGAAAAATTTGCATTTAGATTGAGTTTCTCAGGTAGCTCAGTTGGTAGAGCATTGACCTAGAAAGCCAAAAGCCCTGGGTTCAAACCCCAGTCTGAGCATATAATTTTCTCTTCAAATTTAACAACAAAAATATCACAGTCATAAATGTTTTGCATGTCTATTCCATTTTAATAGCAGTGAATATTCCTTGAGATTGCTGGTACATTTATTACTTGAATACACCAGTTATTAATATTTAATTTTAGGAAGTTATATTTTGAGGTTATTTTAATTATATTATTTTTGGTCTGGACATCTTACCTCAATATTAATGTTGATTTGTTCTTGGACATGTTTCAAAACAATTCTCTGTTTTATCTTCAGCTTTCCCAGACTGGGAAAGCTGAAGATAAAACAGAGAATTGTTTTGAAACATGTCCAAGAACAAATCAACATTAATATTGAGGTAAGATGTCCAGACCAAAAATAATATAACACCAGTTATTTTGCGACAAAACATGCATTTCCTATTATTAGTTTTAAATTTAATTTTAGAATGCTTCAACATAGTATATTATGACGATCTTGAGGAAGATTTGTGGACAAAATTGCCAGTCTCCAGATAACCCTTGAGGATGCTGGATGTAGTCTCTGGCGAAATGTTGGGGAACTTCTACCTACAGCCTAGAAATTTTCTTCAAGATCATCATCGTCGTTGTAAAATAAATATTTAGCAGAAACTGAAGTTTGGTCTTGTCACCATATTGTGGTTCTAGTTTCCATTTAAACACAGGTCGCTCTTTTACTGTTTTGTGTTTTATGACCCATTCTAATTTATATTTTATTATCTACATATAAACTTTTAATAATTTTATAACTAAATGTTGTGGAATGCCTCTATTTATCATTATATTCCATAATTTATTTCTATTCCCCTGTCAAAAGCCTTCTCAAAATTAATAAATGTCATCATATATATTGGTAAGTTATATATTAATTGTGTTATATATATATATATATATATATATGGGATCGGAAAAGGAACACCGATATCTTAAAAGAATTGAAGACTACGCCAATTTTGGAATATATTAAACAGTACCAACTAAATTGGAAACACCATCTTGAAAGAATGAGTTCAAATCGGATCCCCAAAGCTGTTTATAATTATATACCAAGAGGACAAAGATCACTGGGCCGTCCTATGAAACGCTGGAGGGAAAATTTTCTATAGGATCGTAACAGGCCTTGGCCTAATACTTGGAAGGAAGAAGAAGAATATATATATATACAGTCTGAACAAGATCTTCCTTTTTTAAAAACCGTTTTGAGTTTTTGATGACATTAATTATTATATATGAGTTATATGATTATATTAAATAAATTCTGATAATAATATGAACATGATGTTTTAAGATGGAGGTGCAGATCTTACAACATGTATTTACATGTCAGAATCGAGCCATAATTTTATTAATGAGAAAGTAATTTATATACGGTTTATTTTTTTAATTATTAATTAATTTTAGTTGTATGTTTTGTATGTCAATAGAAAGCAAAACCCGCAAATACAAAATGATAGTTCGACCAGTTATCGTATATGGAGCAGGAACTAGGGCTGATACAACAAAAAGTAAACAAATAATAAGTACATGTGAAATGAAGATCTTAAGAACTATTCAGGCGAAAACATTATTTGATAAAATACACAACACAAAATTAGGGACAAATGTCATATTCAAGACATAACCAAATTTATTATAGAAGGTGAAAATATTGGAAATGTCATATAGAAAGAATGAAAGACAACCGACTTGCAAAAAGAACTAAAGAAGATAGACCAATGGACGGGAGAAGAACAAGAGGAAGACCAGCCAAGAGATGGATAGACAGTAGATGCACATCCAATACGTCTTCCTCTGAGGAGTGATTTTGGAAATAAACAGGATGAAAATCCTACAAATTATGATTAAGAAGAAGTTATATGTTTTGCTGTTTGAGTCTAATACAAAGGGCTTTAGGTTTGGAAAACTGAATGGAAATTAAGGCTCATAATAAATTAGTGACAGCAACTTCCTGCTTCAGTGCTACAAACCTATTTAGTGATTGAAACATAAAATCAAAGAGAACCAACAATTCAAGCTGTAAGATAAAATTCTTTCAAAACACACAACTGTTAAAAAGTTTTAACTTAAATTATCTCACAAAATCTTCATATTGTTTTTGTAAATGTAAAAACTAGAAATTGATTAATTATTTGTCAGCAAGTTAACACCTGAAAAAATGTAGTGCACTCCAGAAATGTTGGAATGGGACAGATATATTGTGAAGCAAGAAGACAATTACAACAATTACCACAAAATGTCCGAGTATTGGCTTAAATAAATAAACACTAAAATCAAATAGCTGTCATGTTCCATTTAAATGCCAATCTAACAACACATTTCAGTAGGTTTTCACAATTCATTTTTTAACTTTCAGAACGAAATCACACCATTTATTTCCATAAAAATTGAAAATACAGTGAAAAAAAAGTAATGGCTTTTCATGGAAAATACTCTGTACATAGGAAAATTTACATAGATGGAGACACTAAATTCATTTACCTATTTTGGATATACATTAACATATTTGGATGAAATAAACATATCAAATAAAATTATTAATTTTAATAAAACCATGGGTATAATAAATTCAGTGATGAAACCTCCGGTAGTCCAGAGATGCCAGAGTACGGTTATACAAAACCTTAGCAAGTCCTGTACTTTGCTACGGCAGTGAGGCATAGATTTTCGGGAAAATGAGAAGAGAGCAGGATAACTTCTAGTGAAATGAGATATACAGCAGGATATACCAAGTGGGATCACAAACACAGTGATGATGTCTTGAAGGAACTATGTACATACATAGATACCAGAACAACTGGATCAATCATTTGCGACGAATGAGTTTCCAAAGCCATTCTTCATTATTGTCCAACAGGGAAGAGATCTCTGGGTCATCCAAGGAAATGCTGGATACAAAACTCTTAAATGAGATCGTAACAAGCCTCTAGGCCTAAGACTTGTACGAATGATGAACAAGAAAAATGATTTATAATTTAGAGTAATTTAGTATAATATTAATGTGAAAAGTTTAACTTTGTTTTTGTGTTGAATGTTACAGGGTGAATCTGGTCCCGTAGGACAGAAAGGTGAGCCAGGAATGACAGGTGATCCGGGGCTGCCAGGAGATTTTGGTATGAAAGGAGAAAAGGGATTGCCGGGTGCACCAGGACAGAGAGTATGTGTTTTATTCCCTATCAGATTATTGATATTATTTTGTACAAGCTCTGTAATGAAATCAAGTGACAGCTGTCACTGGAATGGTTCACTGTTTTACATTTATTATTGTTATTTTTATTAACAGAAAACATAAATCTTGTAGAGTACAACAGTTTGACAGAGTTGATGAAATTGTTATTATTGGCACATAGTTAGTGTAAAGCAATCTCATAACTTTATTTTACTATATCTCAATTCAAGTAACTGCTTATTGTAAATTGTATCTTAAAAAAAATTGAAAAAAATATATAAATATTGAAAAAAATATATATAAATTTTGGAAAATAAAAAAAAAATTGAAAAAGTACAAAAAATTTATATATATATATATATATAAAATATGAACATTCTGAAAATAAAAATATATTAATTTTGAAAAAATATAGAAATTCAAAAATGTATATACACATTTTGAAACAATATATAAGAATATTGAAAAAAATTAAAATGTTGAAATAAAAATTTTGATAAACCTTTTTTTTTAAATATAAGAGTTTTGAAAAAAATTAAAATTTTGAAAGAAATAACTTATATAAAAATTTTGAGAAAGATGTAAATTTTAAAAAAAATATATAAATTAAAAAAAAAGTTAAACATTTTGAAAAAATAAATAAAAATTTTAAAAAACTTATAAAATCGAAATAAAATAGAAATGAAAAAAATAAAATAAAAATTTTGAAAAAAGTATGTAAAAATTTTGAAAGAAATATTAAAATTTTGAAAAAAAAAAGATAAAAAATTGAAAAAAATTAATAAAAATTTAGAAAAAAAATAAATTAAAAGTATATAAACATTTTGAAAAAAGAAAGGAATTTCCATGATATAGCCAGACATGTATGTGTCGTTAAATTACCATATTTACTCACATATTTCACACACTTTTTGAAGATCTAAAAGCTAGATGTGAGGAAGTTTTCAAGACTGGTACTGTTTTTCCACAAACTCTATAACTCTCTCTATACTATTTGCACCTTTTTTTCACATTTTTCTTTTGCCATCTTTTTATATTTACTATAGACTTATATTTGTTTCTTATCGCCTACTATCCTATCCCACACTATACACCCAACACTTCCCAAATTCTTGGAACCTTAGGTGCATTTAGTTATTTATAAATTTGTAATTTATCATAACAGGCCCATCTGTCTATTATACTAATGTATTGTTACAGTCTATAAGATAATATTTTTTGTATTTTTATCACAAGCTGTGCATTGGAGGATTTTTGGTAATTTTCAACATGATATTATGTAAGTTTAAATTTGATTTTTAAATTTTGCTCTCTGTTGGCTAAATTACATAATTATTTTAAAAAAATGTTCTGTTCGACCTGGAAACAATCATAAATGATACCACATAACAATATTATATTTAGTTGACTTAGTACCTTTTCTAATTTTTTTGAGGTCAAATTCCAATAAACTTTTTAGTTATTTGATCAAATTTTACTTAAATAATCAAATTCTAATGTTCAAAACTAAACACAATTTTATCTTGAACTTTTATAGGAAAAAATCACTGAGATTTAATTGAAGATTAAATTAAAACACTTGATATTTAATTTTAGGAAGTTATATTTTGAGGTTATTTTGAGGTTTAAAACACTTGATACCTTACCTCATATCCAGTCTTGTAATTATACTGCAGTTTCAAAGCCTTGGCAGCTTCATCTTCAGTAATATCTTATCGACTGATGTTATGTTGATCACAAGAACTACTTCTTAATTTTAATGAGTTGCATATTTTGACTCACCTCATATTTCTGATTTTTACGACTAGTTTCATCGCTTCTGTGCGACATTCTCGATGCATTCCAACTGCTGCCTTGCAATTGTCCCTCCTGCAAGTTGATTTTTGCTCCCTCTGCTGGCTAACCAATGAACTTCCAAATCAAATTATTTTTCTCTTTCATCGGAAATTTAAAAAAATTCATGGTTTTCTTTTTATTCTTGCAGATGTAAATTTTCTCCCAAATTGTTTCTAACTGTTTTCGTAATTTTGCCTTACTTTCAATTCTGTGTTTTTCTGACCATGCATGTGTAGCTATTGGGGACTTTTCTACTTCTTCTTCCCTCTGTTGGTGGACCAATAAACCTCTGGTATCAGGTGATTTATGAAGTAATTTAATTTAATCTTACAATTATATCTACTTTATAACATACCCTTATTCTCTATAACAAAATGTCATTCTATTGAAAACTTTGGAATTTGTTAATAATGTTTACTGTGGAAAAAATATTCACTGTTGTGGAATAAATACCAAGATGATTCAATCTTCATGCTTTTATTAAAAAATAAATAAATATAAAATAAAAGAATACCTTAGTGGTAATTCTACTAAATGAGTCAGCAGTAAAGTATGGCGATACAAATCGGTCAAATTAAAATACTGACAGATCACGCCAGTAAAACAGGAGTATAAGAACGCAAGAACGAGAGAGAGGAACATAGCACGAAACTGATCCCAAAATCATGTGTTTCGCACCCTGGATTATCGCGAGGTGAAAGCCCTTGTGTAAGACCAAAAACACATGTATCCAAGAGATACAAGCTTGTGTATGTTTTGTTGTATTTTTTATGTATCTGTGGGTTTTAATTGGACATATTTGCATCCACCAAGACTGATTTGGACTGACTCTTTTAGGGGGCAAATTAACTTCGTAAGGTAGAAGTCGTTTTTATTTTTTATTCGTGCAATGAATTTTTGACAAAGTTACAGCTGAATTCAATAATTACAAGATATAAAATGTTACAGATTAATTTATTCATAAAAAATAAATTTGATGTATGTAAGATATGTTCAAGGAACTTTTAGCTAACGAGATGTATATTGTAATCATATATGAGTTGGAATAAGAACACGATAATGGAGAGACTGGATTCTTCTTACCTCATACTTTTTATGTTTTTTAACACAGCACTGCAGTTATCAGCGACCATCGTCACCATCCTCAGCTGTTTTCACGACTGTCAATTTTTTTGTTTTGCTGGTAATTAATCCAAACTGCCATCTGGTTGTTCTTTTTGAATGAATTATTTTTCTAAGACTACCATCTGTGTTCTTGTTTTTTGAAATGAACTCTATTTTATAAGCTGCCCATGCTGTTTGATTGTTTATAATGAACTTTGTAATCACAGCTCGGTTGCGTCTGAAATCTTGAAGTGCATGGTTCTAGTATGGTTTTTTGAATGGAGAAATTGAAAAATCAGCTATAGCAGCACATAGTTTATTAGAGAATCATAGAATTGAAAAAGAAGCAAAACTTTTGAACATCTATCCAAACCTTTGGATTTAACAGTTTGAGAAAAGATATATATTCAAAAAAACCATACTAGAACCATGAATTTCGAGATTCCAGACAAACCGAGCTTGATTACAAAGTTCTTCAGAAATACACCAGATGGCAGTTTAGAAAATGATTCCTTCAAAAGAACACCAGATGGCAGTTTGGATAATTACCGGCAAAAGAAAAAAAAAATTGACAATCGTGAAAACAGCTGAGGTGGTGACGATGGTCACTGATACTGCAGTGCTGTGTTTAAAAAAACATAGAAGTATGAGGTAAGAAGAAATCACAATTAATTTAATTCTTATTAATAAAACGTCATAATGTTAAAAATTCCCAAATTTATTATATTAAAAGCTGACGATAAAACAGAATTGTTTTGAAACATGTCCAAGAACAAATCAACATTAATATTGAGGTAAGATGTCCAGACCAAAAATAATATAATTGAAATAACCTCAAAATGTAACTTCCTAAAATTAAATATTAAATAAACTTACGTTGTTTTTCTTACAACTTACTCACTAGAATATTACCTGAGGAAGTATTAAAAACTATTTATTTTGGATACGTACATTAACAGTCAACATATGGTATAATGCTGTGGGGTTCATCACCAAAATCTACTCAAATTACAAAAAAAGAATTATTAAAATTATTAAGAAAGCACCAATCTGAACAGAAAGTAAGAAACTCTTCAAAGAACTCAAAATATAACCTGTTCCTTGTATTTACATTTTAGAATCAGTTTGCTTTATTCATAAAAATTTTAAACTCTTCAAAATAAATTCAGATTTACATGAACATAGCACTAGAACATCTCCACACAGTATTAACAGCCTAGCACATACAGGTATTAATCTATATAATCATCTCCCTTCCAATATTAAACTTTTACGGGCAGACAATTTAAACTTGCTGTAAAGAATATGTTATTGTCTTACGTACCATTAAGTGTGGGTGAATACGTAAATTTAAAATTGTAATTGTATTGCTACACTTTCTCGTGAAAGTGATATTATGGTGAATTTTAGTTGCAATGTAAATTGGTTTTATTATGTGTTATGTTTTATATTGTTGTTTATAATCTGGACACATCCTAAAGCATCTACGATGCTCTAATGGATGTTAAATAAAAAATAAAATACTACAAATATGAGATGAGTCCAACTTATATTATTTGATTTATGTTGTACAAATAATGTATTAAATGTTGAAGGGACGGGATGGATTTGCTGGACCCCCAGGCCCAATAGGACAGAAAGGTGACCGAGGTTATGATGGGCTGGACGGTCTGTCTGGACGACCAGGAATGAAAGGTGAACCGGGTAAAGATGGTCCTGCTGGGCCTCCTGGATTACGAGGACCACCTGGTCCACCCGGAGTAAGTACCTACAAATGTGACAAGTGGTTTTTACAGAATCAAGGAAAGTATTACAAACAGAGCGAGGTGACATTCTGTTTGTACTACTTTTTTTGCAAACTCATTAATTAGTAAATTTTATGATAAAAAAGTAATTATATTTTTATCGTCCGGCCATGACACAAAAACTAAACATTTGGGCAGGACAAAGTCTGCTGGGTCTGTTAGTTAATTTTTTTTTTCAAATGCCCCAGGTTTGTCTTTTGACATTCCTGGTTTCTCTCCTGGCATGGTGTACTTGTAACCCACTTCTGAGGTTGGGGCGCCTGGAAGGCAGGGTTATGTTGCCCCGATGATATGATGGGTGATGATGATGATAATGGTGCGCCAGGAGAGTCCCCAATCGTAAGCTTAACATAAGATGAATATGAATGATGATCATGGCGGCCATATGATTTTGGGGACCGTTTGGGCCTTAAAGTTTTCCTGACATTTGTCTTACAGGTCAGGAAAAACCCCGATAAAAACCTCACCCAGAAAAACTGTCCCAACCGGGGATCGAACCCGGGCCCACTGAGTGACAAGGCAGCACGCTACCTCGAGACCACAGCAGTGGACAGTTAAAATATAAATTGTTACAAATAAGTATGTTTGGAACTTTTTCATATTTCAGTTTTAAGAGCTCATATTTAAAATGGAAAACATCACAATTCAAGGCTGGAGAGTGGAATTTTGTCGCTTATATGAGGAGAGCTGTTATTGGTTTCCAGGTTTATTTTTCATGAAATGTAGAGTGATATTTATTTTGAGGGCAATATTTTTTACAATGCATCTACCTGTGTTCAAAACTATTTTAATTTTATTTTATTCTTCCATCCAATCCACCTCTTAAAAATCTTTTTTGCACAATAGTGCATTTTGTCGTACTCACAGCAATGGCGACCATGATTAAAAGTTTAACTTCCTACATTTCAGGGTTGCCAACCTAAATAACTATACTGTAATATTACATATTACAAACCACATGCGGGAAGTAAAACCACTGCCCTCTATGTATACTACGTACAATGTATATACAAAAAATATCCAAAATGTAGTGTTAATATACATTATACGAAACAAATCACTACATTTTAAATGAACTGAACTTTATTTGAAACAATATAAAACAATAAATACATACTTGTCACCATTTTATCATTAAATGACCTCATGGCCTCCTGTTATTTTATCACTAATTGGTCTCACAGCCTCCTGTTGTTTCAACTAATTAACATTGGCACACTGTTAACGTTAGTCAGTTGTTTATAATGAACGCAAATATGTCCAACGAAGATGTTATTATTTTACTATTATTTATTATTTTGAAAACACCATTGCGCAAAAAATAATGTTCAATGCGCATTTGCGAAGTGTTTTACAGAATCTCGGAAATTAAAAACCTCGCTATTACTCAGTTTTTAAACATTTTCCTCCATTCTGTAAAAACCATTTCACAACTTTGCATTTATAATATACTATTTCTTCATGGCATCAGCAACATCTCAGAATTCCTCCTGTTTTCTTCCTTCGAATTTCCATTCAAACTTAGCTATAATATCAATTCTGTAGAATTTAGTACATAATGTATAACTGTTATAGGGAGGTAAAGGTAGACCTGGACCTCCTGGAGAAACGGGACCAAGAGGTTTCCCTGGTCCTCCTGGTCCAAAAGGATTGGATGGATATCATGGGGAACCTGGACCACGAGGGCCACCTGGACCTGTAGGAGGAGCAGGACTTCCAGGAACACTGGGATCTGAAGGTTTGCCAGGAGACAAAGGAGCAAAAGGAGAACCAGGCTTACCAGGTAAGTGTCAGTTTTACAGCTGATATAGTTAAATGTAGAAGCAACTACCTTACAATTCATGATAGAATTGCATTGAGATGTTAGTCATAATATAAAATTAAATATTTAATTTTAGGAAGTGATATTTTGAGGTTATTTTAATTATATTATTTTTAGTCTGATCATCTTACCTCAATATTAATGTTGATTTGTTCTTGGACATGTTTCAAAACAATCCTGTTTTATCGTCAGCTTGTCCAGACTGGTTTTATTTATGTTGCACAACCTGGATGTCGATTTCAGCTCCATCCTGTGGTTGTCCAAAGAACCTCCAAACAAGGTCACGCTCCATCGGCATTTCAAAATTCATAGCTCTGTTTCTGTTCTTCTGAATATAGATTTTTTCCCAAATAGTCAGCTCTTTTGTATTTTCTAACTGTTTTAATAATTTAGTGTCTGAATTTACATTATGTTTTTCAGACCAAACATGAGCAGCAACTGCAGATTTTTCTATTTCCCCATTTTTAATATTTCTTATGTGTTCTTTGGTTCTAATTTTTAGGTTTCTTTTTGTTTTTCCTATATATATCTTTTCACAACCCATGCATTCAATAAAAAGTCAGGAATATATCAAATTGAAATATGAATAGCCGTTACTTCCGCATCAAAATTTGTTGTGTGGTATCCTGCTGGTTGATAAAATGAAAGTAATGCACATGTAATTCCTGATCCTGAATTGTTATCAATAGTAGATCCATCTGTGTAGACATGTAACCATTCTTCTGGTGGATATCTCTTATTCACAGCTTCTAATGCTAGAGCTTTTAGTACAAGTGTGGGAGTTTCAGATTTTGTAACTGGTTCTTCTAGATTTAGCTGAATGTTAATTGGTTCAAAAGTAAGAGGGCTTTCTCTGATCAAAATATTTTCTTTAGATTTAGGAAGATTCAAATCTGTTTTTATTTCCGTTACTTTGGACAAGAAACTTGTTTGTGTTTTCAACTTGGTTGATTGTAACTGTCTTTTCTCCCATTTTGCTGTTGTTAACCGTAACATTTTTTCATGTTGTGTTATTGCCTGTTCCTCTAAAGTTAGACATATTGGAGGGTTCTGAGTTAGTGCTTGTATTGCTGTGATTGGAGTTGATTTAGCTGCGCCGGTTATAAGCCATAAAGCCTGATTTTGCCATACTTCCAGGCGATTCAGCTTCGAGTTATTTGCTGTGATTGTTACCTCCCCATTGTATAGAAGTATTGGCTTGATGAATGTTTTATACATGGTGTTCAGAGTCTGGCGATTACTACCCCACTTTGCTCCGACTAATCTTTTTAAGATTAACATTTAAATTATGTTTCCATCCAACACTACAATACTGTCAACATGCATTATGTTTTATGTATGAAAATTATAATTAATTTAGTGTATTGGAATTATTACTTTATATCATAATGTAATGTTTATTGCACAGGTTTCCCTGGAGACACTGGACCAAGAGGATTCACTGGTCCACCTGGTCCTCCCGGACCCCGAGGCTTTCCAGGAGAAAAAGGATTGTCAATTATTGTAAGTACTTGCATATTTGATGATCTTGTAGAAGATTTCCGAGCTGTTGGCCGTGGTCTTGAGGCTTATAGTTCCCTGACGTTTCGCCAGAGACTGCATCCGGCATCCTCAAGGGTTGTCTTGAGACTAGCAATTTTGTCGACTACCTGCCCTATTTATACATTTATCTGCGACGTGTTCTCTGCACAGTCCGTTCTACAAGAACAGTCTACTAGAACATCAGACAGCAACCTCATTGGTGCTAACCAACCAGAAGGCAGATACAATTTACGAAGTAACGGACCGTGCAGAGAACACGTCGTGGATAAATGTATAAATAGGGCAGGTAGTCGACAAAATTGCCAGTCTCAAGACAACTCTTGAGAATACCGGACACAGTCTCTGGCGAAACGTCGGGGAACTACAAGACAACGGCCAACAGCCTGGAAATCTTCTACAAGATCATCGCAGTAACTCCGGCCGTGAAAGCCTAAGTCAATATACTTGCATAATTGCTTCGTCGGAAAATAATTTAACTGTCAATAAATGAGGTTGTTGTTAATAAACAAGGTGAGTCACCTCATAGAAAGATGACATATTAAAACTTCATTATTTGACTCACCTCATATTCTACAGACTATAGTTTCGTCACATCTATGCGACATTGTCAATGCATTCTAACTGTTGTATTTGCAGTTGTCGTCCTATAGGTTGTTTTCTGCTCCCTCTGTTGGTTGACTGATGAACTTCCAAATCAATTTTTTTTTTCCGTAGAAATGTTAAAAATGGAAAATAGAAAAATCTGCAATAGCTGCACATGCCTGGTCAGAGAAACACAGAATTGAAACTAAGGTCAAATTACTAAAACAGTTAGAAAAATCTAAGGAACTCACAATTTGGGAGAAAATTTACATCTGCAAGAATAAGAAGAAAACCATGAATTTTGAAATTCCTAGAGAAAAAGAAAACAATTTGATTTGGAAGTTCATCGGTCAGCTAGCAGAGGGAGCAGAAATCAACTTACAGGATGGACAACCACAAGGGAATAGTTGTAATGCATCGACAATGTCGCATAAAAGTGACGAAACCTGCTCTGCATAAAATACAACAAATATGAAGTGAGTCAAAATATGCAACTCATTAATAATTAAGAAAATCTCATAGTGTTATTTCCTACAGATATTAAATTACTTATTATTTATTTTAGGATGTAAATTTTTATATATATATATATCTAGAAATATCTTCTTCTATTAAAATTAGATATAATTATGTTTGCAGATGATCTTGTTTTACTAGCAACATCTGAAGATGATTTACAATGGTCAGTACATAATTTGAATTTGATAGGCCAGAAATATTCAATGGAAATATCTACCAATAAAACTAAAATAATGGCCTTTTGTGGAAAATCCCCAATACCAAGCAAAATTTGTTTAAATAACAAAATTTTAGAGAGAGTTAATGAGTTTACTTATTTAGGATATAAACTCTCTTTTGTTGAAAATTTGGATTTATCAGAGAAAATTGTGAAATTCAACAAATCAATGGGAATCATTAATAGAGTTTTAAAACCTTCATTAGTGCAAAAATCAACTCGTACTCGTCTTTATCAAATAATGGCTCGACCAGTCCTATGTTATGGGAGTGAAGCGTGGACTATAAGGACGAGAGATGAAAGCAGATTAACAGCTTGTGAGATGAAATTTATGCGCCGAACAGCTGGCTACACCAAATGGGATCGAAAGAAAAATGTAGAAATCCTTCAAGAACTTAATGTGTCACCAATACTGGACTACATCTCCAGATATCAGCTAAACTGGAAGGAACATGTCTCAAGAATGGCTAGATCCAGGATCCCCAAGGCAATAATGAACTACTGTCCAAATGGGAAACGGTCACTTGGTCGACCTATGAAAAGATGGCACGAAAACTGCTTTCTCAGGCCGTAACAGTTCTTCTAGGACTAATATCTGGCAGGATGATGATGATATTATCATCAGCTTAAGTAGACTGATGAGTTTTATGTTGTGAACCCTGTCATCGCTGTTGTGATATCGACATCCAGCTGACGATGATATAGAAGAATATATCGAAACATTTAACTTGTGGTTATGATTTTAAAATACAATAGGAAGTAACATTAAGGGGACCCGGAACACCCTATACTTATAATGTTAAATGTAAAGAACATTTTCTCCTGAATTATTAATCCTATCAAGTTGAAATTTTTACAGTGGAAAGGTTCATATATTTAGAGTCTTCTACCATAAGGATTTATATAGATATGCATTTAAGTCAAAAATAATTTTTTTTCTTTACAAATATTTTCTTTCAGTTTTTTACAGTGTATTTTGCAACCTAAATTCTTTAATTACTGAGCTATCACAACATGAATATGGTAACAATTGTATATGAGCGCTATATTGAAGCCCTGGTCTCTAGCTTTAATAGTTTAGAAGAAAATGTTCTTTATATATTGAAAAAATTAATGCTAAGTATGGGAGAGAGTTGACAGCTCACGTCCACATTTTAAAGGGACGGGGAATATTTAAAACAAATAATAAACACACTTAGAAACAAGATACAGGCAAAATAATCATACTATATTAAAGAGGAATATTTTTAGTATTTTAATTGATAAAAACATGAAAATGCATTTTTTCATCACATCTTGCCTTCCGGCCAGGCTGTCGAACATATATTTCAGACAAAAAACTCTAAGGGCCGCATGCAAATACATTAGTCTCTACTCAAATTACTTCCGATCACTGGTGAACTGACTCACTGTGAGCAAGTGCAAAGATTGAATTAGCGACCCACTAACTGGTCATGCATGAAAGTCGTCGTTTTTGTAATATTGGCAAGAAATTACCCAGAATTCTCAGCGATAAAACCACTTCCGTTATTTTCGTCCGCTATAGAGGAACACATTTACGCTTGCGTCCCGCAAATAATACCGTATACAACAACGTCTGCATCGCACAATATTATGCCGATTCTCCTGTTCTTCCAGTTGAATTCTTTGGTAGACTCTATCAAATTCCTCTTCTCCGCGTATACCGAAAATATGATCGAACTTTTCAAGGTCCGACATCTTGGATAAAGCAGCAAACTACATCGGTTCCCTTCGGGATTCTCACGATTTGTTTCTCTCTTAAGTTACCTCGTCAGGTAGCTTACAAATTTCAACAATTGAGTTGAGTTTACATGCTCGTGTGCTAACTTCATGTTTGAGAACCAAAGTATTTTCATGCACAGCTTGAAAGTAATAAACAATCACATCGGCATTGTACATCTGTAACAAAGTGAGATCCTGGGATTCAATCATTTCCTTTACTTGTAGCTGAAAAGGTTCAACTTGTTCAATGCATGTTAGAACATTGTTCAATAAAATCTGTTCACCTTACCTCATATCTTGTCTTACATTTGGCACTAAGGCTCGAATCTATGAACGCATTAGACCGTAAAAGTCGTTCTCTGCCTGTACTCTGCTGAGAAAGTTGTATCCAAATACTTTTTGTATACTCAAAAATCTGTTCATGCGATAATAATTGTTGGAATTCCTAAGCTACCTGGCGAGGTGACTTAAGAGAGAAACGTATTGTGAGAATCCCGAAGGGAACCGATGGTAACCGATGTAGTTTGAAACCTTGCCGCGTACCTTGCTGCTTTATCCAAGATGTCGGACCTTGAAGATTTCGATCATGTTTTCGGTATACGCGGAGAAGAGGAATTTGATAGAGTCTACCAAAGAATTCAACTGGAAGAACAGGAGAATCGGCGTAATATTGCGCGACACAGACATCATCGTATACGGTATTATTTGCGGGACGCAAGTGTAAATGCATTCCTCTAGCAGACGAAAATAATTGAAGTGGTTTTATCACTGAGAATTCTGGATAATTTCTTGACAATATTACGAAAATGACGACTTTCATGTATGACCTGTTAGTGGGTAGCTAATTCAATCTTTGCACTTGCTCACGGAAAGTCAGCTCACCAGTGATTGGAAGTAATTTGAGTAGAGACTAATGTATTTGCATGCGGCCCTAAAAGTCAATGAAAAATATTTAATGCACAGGTTGCTATATTTGTTGTTGTTGTTTTCAAACGCTGGGCCTTGCATTCTTGCTCTCCAATATTTCTCTATGGTGGATCCAACAGGTAATACTTCACAGGTTTGTAGATGTTCTTCGTTCATTTCTTCGTCTTTGTTGCATAGAGGAGAATTTGGATTCGTGTAGATTCCTATTTTATATAAATGTTTGGCCAAATAGTCATGTTCTGTAAGCGGTCTAAATTTTATAATTAAATTAATGTTTTTATTACCTCACCTCATATCCTTTTTCTTCTATACTGCAGTTTCGGAGCTTATCTCCATCGTCAGTAGCCTGTGGTCGACCGGTGTTATGTCGTTTCTTGGCGGTTTCCTTCTTCGAAGTAAGAAGTAAGAAGGAAACCGCCAAGAAACGACATAACACCGGTCGACCAGAGGCTACTGACGATGGAGATAAGCTCCGAAACTGCAGTATAGAAGAAAAAGGATATGAGGTGAGGTAATAAAAACATTAATTTAATTATTAAATTAAACCTCATAGTGTTCTTTCCCTGTGAAAGTTAAAAAAAAGTCTAAATTTTGCTACTGTAGTTTTACATGGAATTTATATTTGTTAACATTTACATTTTTAAGGGACCAAAAGGCATGGATGGAGCCCCCGGACGAGATGGTGGTAAAGGACAAAAAGGAGAACGAGGATATCCTGGGCCTCGGGGTAGTCCTGGTGATTCTCAACAAGGTATTGCAGGACCTCCTGGAAGAGTTGGTCCTCCTGGAGAAAAAGGAAGAGATGGAAGACCAGGCACACCTGGATACCCAGGTATAATTACTTCACAGCTATTATTCTTCTTCTTTCTTTCATGTGATAGACCTAGCAGTTTGTTACACTCTCAATCCAACGTTTAAAGGGTCTGCCCAATGATCTGTTGCCTGGTGGCTGGTAATTTAAGATTTGACGTGGTATTCTTGTTCTGCTCATTCTTCTTACGTGAGATTTCCAGTTGTTTCTGTATTTTTGTACATATTCCATGATTGATTCTGTTTGTAATTGTTTGAGGATCTCAGAATTCCTTTTATGGTCTGTCCTTGAGTAACCTGCAGTACGTCTCATAAATTTCATTTCTGCTGCAGTTAGTCTTTGTTCATCCACAGCTATTATTAATAACATCAAACATTGAATTCTTGTATTTTTGGAGTAAAACTGTTTTAATTGCTTTTAAATTTTACAAATTTAATACTTGACTGAGTTTGAACACATGACTAAGTTACTTTTTCATCCAACATTGCAAAGATTAGATGGGAAGAACACCAAAAGGTTCTTGGGCAAATCCTCTGTTGTATGCGGAACAAAAAGAGAGAAGAAAAAGACAATTTTGTTTGTGTTGCTCTACATCCAGATGTTTGTTTCATACAGAGGAGAATTTTTAGGAATAAAATAAACTCTCCAATGTTTTCAATGTTTTTATTTGAATTAACATTTTCCAATCCTGGATAGAATATAATTTAAGAAAGGAAAATTAATTAAAATTCATCGGAGAACATATTGTTTAAACAACTCACCTCATAGGATTCATGCTTCCATGATATCGCGATTTCAAACATAGTCATGTTCATCATCAGCCATTAAACACAATATGTTCTCCGATGAATTTTAATGATTATACCTCATAATGTTTACTTCCCAACATTAATTAAATATAAGGAAAATTAATGTTCGAACCAGGATTTGAACCCTGGACCTCTCGTACATATTAGTGTGCTGTCCATTACACCATTCAAACGACGATACAAACATTAACACGCCAACTGACGGCTTCTATTCAGAAGTATTTTTGTACATTGCTTTTTAGTGTTAAAGCTTCATATTTTCAATGTTTTTATTTGAATTAACATTTTCCAATCCTGGCTCTCAGTAAATAAAATACTTCTGAATAGAAGACGTCAGTTGGAGTGTTGGTAGCTACATCTGTTAGCCTTCGGACGAATGAGAATTGTATAAGTTGAAAGAAATGTTGGTTGGTATCTAATGTCGAGCAGTTGATAATGAAATCATTCGCTCTCTTGCACTCCAATATTTACCAGAAAGGAGTTGAAAGAAATGTTAATGTTTGTATTGTTGTTTGAATGGTGTAATGGACAGCATACTAGAACGTAGAACTTGGGGTCCAGGGTTCAAATCCTGGTTCAAAGATTAATTTTTCTTTCTTAAATTTGTTTCTCTTCAGTCTTTTTTTACATAATTTATAGAAAAATAAGAAACTATCAATAGATCTATAACAGTTATGAAAAATTCTTCATTATCTAGGTTCACTATTTACATTATTATTATTATTATTCATTCACATTTCATTTATTTTTACAACATTGATAGAACCATAACAGTTATATGAGAAATTCTTCCATATCTAGGTGCACCATTTACATTATTGTTATTTTCATATTGCTATTATTATGAGTATTTTATGAAGGAACTTATCATACAATAACTTACTAATACAGAGCGATCAAAAAGTGTAACAGTTAAACAGGCCAGTGAGACTTATGCCATTTTTGCAGTGACATTATTTGTGTAGAATAATAAAACGCCATTTTGAAACACATCAGTGATGGATATCAACAAAAAAAGAGAAGGTACATGTTGTTTTTACAAGTAAATACACAATTTAAGTAGCATTTATTAACATTTGTATGAAATTAATTATTTTCAAAATTTATGTTTTGCCCTCGGCCAAAAAATATTGTCGTCCGAGAATGGTTGATTGTTGTGGGGCATTACTGATATATGCTGAATTTGGATAGAAATGCACTAGTACAACTATTAAATTTGTCATGGACATCTACTGTACCCACAGAGTGGAAGAAAACTCTGATAATTTATATTCTCAAAAAAGACAAGGCAGCTGATAATGATAGACCAGTATCATTGCAAAAACAGCAGAACACACAATTTCAGCAAGGTTTACAATCTAATAATGTATTAATATCAGTCAAACAGCACTTGGTAGTCTATTTGAAAAAAAAAAGATAATGAAACGGCATAACACCGGTCGATGAGAGGCTACCGAAACTGCAGTCTAGAAGAATAAAGGATATGAGGTGAGGTATTAAAAATATTAATTTAACTCTTAATGATATTAATAACTTTTTTTGTGTTGAATGCAGGAGCACCAGGTGATAAAGGAGAAATTGGAGGTCGATGTACAGACTGTCTTCCTGGTCGACGAGGAGATAAAGGAGATAGAGGACTGGATGGCATTCCAGGACAACAGGGGCCACGTGGTCCTCCAGGAGAAAGAGGTTATCCTGGAGAAACTGGACAAGATGGAAATGCTGGTCCCCTGGGACCCCCTGGTTTTCCAGTAAGTGCGATGATGTAATTAAAAAGACTAAACAATGTGCACATAAAATAAGCTCCTTATTCACGCTTTAAAAGATTGTGACACAGTGTTTGTGTTTGCGGCTAAAAATTTCTTTATTTGCGGATCCAGTCGGTATATTAGAAGGATTAGTGTCCATTATTAACACATCGGCAACTTATTTTACTGCAGGTACGTGTCAAGGCGGCTTTTACAAAGAGTGATTCAAACCAAATGGACAAATTAATATCAAAGTAAAACAAACCTTAATTAAAGATATACATCGGAAAAACAAAAAGGAATCTAAATACAAGATTAAAGGAACACCTCAGAAATGTTATAAATGGAGAAACAGAAAAATCTGCAATAGCTGCACATGCCTGGTCGGAAAAACACAGAATAGAAACTAAAACAAAATTACATAATCAATTGGAAAAACTGAAGGAACTCACAATTTACATACTCAAGAATAAAAACACAACTATGAATTTTGAAATACCCGGTTATAAGGAGAGGGGATTGATTTGGAAGTTCGTCGGTCAGCCATCAGAGGGCATGGAGGTCAGTCTGCAGGATAGAAGGCCGTTGGACATTAGTTGTGAACATAATACAGCATTGAGAATGTCACAAATGAAGTGACGAAACTCGAGTTTGCAAGGGAGTTAAGAAGTATGAGGTGAGTCAAGAAACAACTAAACAATATTAAAACAAACCTTATTGTCATTAAGTCTAAAGTTCATTGTTAAAAGCCACTGCCGCAGTATTTCACATGCTGCTATGTCCATTGATATATGCCACCCTCGCCACAAGCGGTGTTTTATTGTGTCAACTTGCCATTCATTGCAATAATTTTTATTGAATAACACGTGTCTCTTCTGCTTTGTTGCCAATTTATAATTTTGAGTAAAAGAAAAGAAAAGAAAATTAGTTCTGAAGTGGAAAAGAGTAGTGTTGCTACTTAAAGTAAAAATAGAAACGCTTGACCGTTAACATGTGGCAAGTCGTTTGTGATTGAAAGACCTTTTAAAAGCGGCAAAACAGGAAAAATTTATTAAGTTCTTTAAGCCCTTGCCTAAACCTGACAGTAATAATTAATAGAAATTGTTCAAAATCTCTCATTAATTGATTTTATGTTGATAATTTTTATTTTATTCTGGAACCTTGGAACGTATCCCCTATATTATTAAAAATCATCGGAGAACATATTGTTTAAATAACTCACCTCATAGGATTCATGCTTCCATGATATCGCGATTTCAAACATAATCATGTTCATCGTCAGCCATAACTCCGACTGACAAAATTCTTCGACTGTCAACTGTTCTATTGTCACCATCTTCGTTGTAATTATATAAGAGAAAAATTTGCATCTAGATCGCAACTCGCATCGGTAGCTCAGTTGGTAGAGCATTTGGCCCGGCAAGCCAAAGGTCCCGGTTTCAAGTCTCGGTTTAGGCGAAAATTTTTCTCTTCAAATATAATACCTCATAATGTTTACTTCCCAACATTAATTTAATATAACCATACATTTTTCTTAATATTTTCTTTTTCCAACTGCTTAAAATAGTTCTTATATTGAACTTGCCAGAGGTTTTATAGGAAAAATCACTATGAGGTTCAGTTTAAAATTTAAATTGAAATGTTTTATACCTCACCTGATATCCAGTCTTCTAAGTAGACCGGTTTCATCTTTAGTAGTTTCACGACCAATGTTCTGTCATCCAGGAGCACTGCTTCTTCAAAGTTAAAAATGGGAAACACATTATGAGGTTATATTATTTTTGGTCTGGACATCTTACCTCAATATTAATGTTGATTTGTCAAATCAACACTAATATTGAGGTAAGATGTCCAGATATAATTAAAATAACCTCAAAATATAACTTCCTAAAATTAAATATTACATTATGAGGTTCTTAATTAATAAATTGATGAGTCATTTTTACATCTTACCTCATATATCATGTTTTATTAAACACGGTAACTATAGTTTTCAAATGATCTTGTCATTCATTTTCAACCTCCATTATGACTACCGGATATTCATTGGAATCTCTCTCTGTAACGTTGCCATCTGGTGTTGATTTGATGAACTTCGAGATATCGTTGCCATCTGGTAGTGATTTGATGAACTTCGAGATGAGGTCACGTTCATCCGGAATGTCGAAATTCATGGATTTAAATTTGTTCTTCTGAATAAATATTTTCTCCCAAACTGTCAAATCCAAAGGTTTTTCCAAATGTTTTAGAAGTTTAGCTTCTTTTTCAATTTTATGACCTTCTAACAAACTATGTGCTGCAATAGCTGATTTTTCAACTTCACCATTTTTAATATTTCTAAAGTGTTCCTTTGTACGAGTGTCCAAATTTCTTTTTGTTTTTCCTATGTATACTTTATTGCAAACTCCACAATCAATTTGATAAATTCCAGATTTTTTACTATCTGGGGTGTTCATTTTCTTATTGGCACTGCTTCTTACTGCATCTGTTGGTGGATCAATGATCCCTGAATCAAATCAACTTCCCGGGAATTTCAAAATTCATTAATTTTTCTTTCTTGTTTTTTTAATGTAGTTATTTTCCCAAACCACGAGCTCTTTTGGGTTTTTGTATTTGTTTTATCAAACTGGCTCTTCTTTCAATTAGAAGATTCTTTAATAAAACAAATAGAAAAACCAAAAGAACTCACAGTTTAGGAAAATAATCAAATTTCAAAAAAACAAGAAAGAAAAATTAATGAATTTTGAAATTTCCAGGGAAGTTGATTTTATTCAGAGGTTCATCAGTCCACCAACAGGTAGAGTAAGAAGCAGTGATCCTGAATAACAGAACGTTGGTCATGAAACTACTGATGATGAAAGCATGTAGGTTATGAAACTGGTCTAATTAGAAGACAGGATATGAAGTGAGGTGAACAGAATTTATTTTAAATTAAACCTCATAGTGATATTGGTTGTGTAATTCCACAGGGCACGCCTGGTATCATGGGCCCTCCTGGTCCTCAAGGTGAACCTGGTAAAGATGCAATGGTTCCTGATAACTTGATAAGAGGTGAGAAGGGAGAGAGAGGCAACCGAGGTGAACCTGGTCGTGAAGGTCCTCAAGGATTATCTGGACCTCAGGGACCCCGTGGAAAGGATGGTTTGCCAGGATTCCCAGGAAGTAAGGGAGAGCTTGTAAGTATTGTGCATTTATTCTTGAAACAATGAACATATTTATATTTAATAGATCATTCAACGACGCACCACAATTCCCAACAAATTATGAATGTAACATGTATTTTTGAAAGTTAAATCTGATATATACACCTCATCTCATGAAATGTATTTTCTCATCTGGACAACAGTAAGTACTTTGCTTGCCTCTGGTTCCGAGGTTCATGGGTTTAAACCCAAACTAGGATCAATTTTTTTTTTAAGAAATATTCCACACTACAGTGGTTGTCCTTCAACCGAAAGTGATTTGTTGCCAGAGGTTTCTGTTCAAAGCATCTTCTTCCCTCAAATCTGTAGCTTCCATACTTCTCCTCATTTTATCTATCCAACATTCTCTATGTCTGCCTCTTCCATTAGCTTTCCAATCAAGAATCTTCTTTGGCATTCTATCATTCTTCCATTCTTATGAGGTGTCTGTATCGTTTTGAATGTATTAAAAAATCAATTGCTTTTTAAGGGTATAAAAAACAGAGTATAGCTTCCTTTAGAAGGGAAGTAAATCTTCTATGTCTTAGAAACTCAAGCCTGAAAAAAGAAACCTCAGGCCAAAAATAGTTGGTTATTTGCTGCCCAGATTTATATATGATCTGAGACGTTAGTGAATGATGTTAAACAAAACACTAACCAACCCAATTTCAACTAAATATTGGTTAATAAGAATTAAATAAATCGTGATTATTTCTTACCTCATACTTCTATGTTCCTTTAAACACAGCACTGCAGTATCGGCGACTCCTTGTCACCATCGTCAGCTGTTTTCACGATTGTCAATTTTTTCTTTTTTTGATAATTATCCAAACTGCCATCTATGTTCTTTTTAAGGAATTATTTTCTAAACTGCCATTTGGTGTTCTTTTTAATGAATCATTTTTTAAACTGCCATCTGGTGTTCTTTTTAATTAATCATTTTCTAAGCTGCCATCTGTTGTATTTTTGAAGAACTTTGTAATCAAGCTCGGTTCGTCTGGAATTTTGAAGTTCATGGTTCTAGTATGGTTTTTTTGAATATATATTTTTTCCCAAACTGTTAAATCCAAAGGTTTAGATAGATGTTTCAAAAGTTTTGCTTCTTTTTCAATTCTATGATGCTCTAATAAACTATGTGCTGCTATAGCTGATTTTTCAATTTCTCCATTCTTTATGTTTCTGAAGTGTTCTTTTTTATGAGTTTCCAAATTCCTTTTTGTTTTTCCTATATATATCCTGTTGCAATCTTTGCAATCAATTTGATAAATTCCAGACAACAAAAAATCTGATAAATTCCAGACAACAAAACATCTGGAATTTATCAAATTGATTGCAAAGATTGCAACAGGATATATATATAGGAAAAACAAAAAGGAATTTGGAAACTCATAAAAAAGAACACTTCAGAAACATAAAGAATGGAGAAATTGAAAAATCAGCTATAGCAGCACATAGTTTATTAGAGCATCATAGGATTGAAAAAGAAGCAAAACTTTTGAAACATCTATCTAAACCTTTGGATTTAACAGTTTGGGAAAAAAATATATATTCAAAAAAACCATATTAGAACCATGAACTTAGAGATTCCAGACGAATCGACCTTGATTACAAAGTTCTTCAAAAATACAACAGATGGCAGTTTAGAAAATGATTAATTAAAAAGAACACCAGATGGCAGTTTGGATAATTATCAACAAAAGAAAAAAATTGTCAATCATGAAAACAGCTGACGATGGTGTCAAGACGTCGCTGATACTGCAGTGCTGTGTTTAAAGGAATATAGAAGTATGAGGTAGGAAATAATCACAATTTATTTAATTCATATGAATTAAACCTCATAATGTTAAAAATTCCCAAATTTAATAAATAAATATTGGTTATCTAACTAACCCATTCCAGAACACGTACAGGTGAGAAAATTCATGTTTTGAGATGTATCATTCACCTTCTATTAATATTATAGTTTTGTTAGAAATAAGGAACAAATAAAAAATACCGTATTTACACATGTATAGGCCACACTTTTTTATCTAAAATATAATTTTCAAAATTAGGGTGCGGTTTATACATGAAATAATATCCACCGTTGCACATTTTTTTTCATCCGCATCAAACTTTCTTGCTGCTGTCATATTTCCATGTTCTGCTGCATTGCGGCACCACTTGTAGCTTCAATTTGGACTTGCTCCATGTTTACACACAATGAACGGGAATCACAATGAATACCGTACCTACCAACTGACCGTCCCTTTTACCCTTGTGTTACTGACTGAGCCGCAGGCGGCAACAGAAGCTTTGGAATTTACAACATTGCCAGGTTTAAAAATGGTGTAGGCCTACTTCTGTCTTTTGCACTTCAGTCAACAATTTTTATCTTTATTTTTATGTTAATATACCCTTATTATTATTGTTGGGGAGGATTGGGGTATATTTTTGGATATGATTATATTTCTTTTGGACTCATTTTATTAAGATTATGAATTTGTGTTTTAATAATTCTTGCTGGAGAGTCAGCTTCTTAGCGAAAATCTTCTTCTTCTTTGGCTTTCCCCCACTTATAGGTTTGCCATCTTCAGTTTCCATTTATCTCTATCATTCCAATCTGCCTCTTTCAAATTCCTATCATCCATTATGGTTCTGACGTAGGTTTTCCATTTCCATCTTGGTCTGCCACGTTTATTTCTTCCAGAGGGTGACCACTGGTTTATATTTTTTGGCCATCTTTCATTTTCCATTCTTTGTACATGGTCATACCATTTAAGCGTTTGATTTTCAATCCTCTTAACAACAGATGTGGTGACATTCATTTCTCTCCCAAAGGAATTCATTTCTTATTTTATCCTGTCTTGTTTTTTGGAGGCTTCTTCTAAAATAATCAAATTCAACTGTTCCCCAATTTATTACCATAAAACTTGGATGCGACCTATACACGCATAAATACAGTAGTTGATTAATAAATGAATTCACTCTTGATTAATATTTAATTTTAAAATCACTAAAGCACATCCCACAATGTTTAAATTTTGGAGCAGATATGTAGATGATATAATTTATATTGTTAAAGAAAAACATGTAGAAGATTCCCTGAAACTGTTAAATTTACAGAGTACAAACATCAAATTTACCAAAGAAATAGAAGAAAAGAAACAAATACCGTTTTTGGATCTTAAATTGGTCAGAAACGAAGAAAAAAGAAAAATTGAATTTGGGATTCATAGGAAAGAAACTCATACGGAAAATTTTATAAAATCAACAGGGTTGAATCCAATTGGACATAAATTAGCAGCCTTTAATAGTTTAACTCATAGATTGGTAAACTTACCCTTAAACGAAGAAGATTTCAAACGTGAGAAAAAAACACATAATCAAAGTAGCAAGACAAAACGGGTTTGATGAAAAAAGATACATAAAAGGATAGAAAAGTATAAAAAACAAAAAATGATAAACAGAAGTACTCTTGAAAAAGAAGAACCACCTATGAAAAAATATAGGAAATTCACATATCACCCTTGGGTACATAATAAATTTCAAGAGATATTTGAGAAGTTTAATATTAAATTAGCACCAAAAAATAACTACAGTTTAAATAAACTAATAAAAACCAACAAAAATGAAAAAACTGATAAAAATAAAGTCAGGAATATATCAAATTGAATGCATGGGTTGTGAAAAGATATATATAGGGAAAACAAAAAGAAACCTAAAAATTAGAACCAAAGAACACATAAGAAATATTAAAAATGGAGAAATTGAAAAAATCTGCAGTTGCTGCTCATGTTTGGTCTGAAAAACATAATATAAATTCAGACACTAAATTATTGAAACAGTTAGAAAATAACAAAAGAGCTGACTATTTGGGAAAACATTTATATTCAGAAGAACAAAAACAGAGTTATGAATTTTGATATTCCGATGGAGGGTGACCTTGTTTGGAGGTTCTTTGGCCAACCACAGGATGGAGCTGACATCGACATCCAGGTGGTGCAACATAATGCAACATAAATAAAACCAGTCTGGGAAAGCTGACGATAAAACAGAATTGTTTTGAAACATGTCCAAGAACAAATCAACATTAATATTGAGGTAAGATGTCCAGACCAAAAATAATATATAATCACTCTTGATTACTGATTATATGTTTCTGTTAAATATTGTATTTACTTTGTTAGGGAGAAAGAGGTTTTCCTGGACAGGCAGGAACTCCTGGAGAACCTGGTTATCCGGGCCAGAAAGGTGAGAAAGGTTTGAGTGTGACTGGATTACCTGGAACTCCCGGACGACAAGGAGACAAGGGAGACCGAGGATATCCTGGACTTCTGGGAGTGAAAGGAGAACCTGGGTATTGCCCACCTAGTGATTATTATGTGAAAGGAGCTAAAGGAGAAAAGGGAACACCTGGAGATAAGGGAGAGCCAGGTCTTTCTGGACGAAGTGGACTTCCTGGAGATAAAGGACTCCTAGGTTTACAGGTAAGCTTTTACTGTCACATCATGTCGTTATGTTGGGTCAGATTTGGGTTTTCCAACAGTATTTTTATATTCATGAATTTATGAGCCATTTTTTATATCTTACCCATAGTTTATATTTTCTTAAACACGGAAACTGCAGTTTTCAAGAAGAAATATCACTCCCATATGTTTAAGAAAACATAAAGTATGAGGTAAGATGTAAAAAATGAGTCATTCATTCATGAATTAAGAACCTCATAATATTATTTCCCATGTTTAACTATGAGCATTTTTATATTTCTGTTTCTGACTTTTTCAATTAAATTGGAATTGTAACTATCTTTAATTTTTTTGTCATAATTTCTTGAAGACTATAGTTTAAATGTGCCACATAAGAAATGTACAATTGTGAGGTGAGTTGTTAAAATTCTAACGTTGTATTAATTAAATGAGGTAATGGCAGAAGTTACATTAATTGGAGTATAAATATATGATGATGTTTATAATTTAGGGTGAATCAGGATCAGTAGGACCTCCAGGAGTACCAGGACCAGTTGGACCTAGAGGCTTACCAGGCCCAAGAGGTGACAAGGGTGAAACAGGTCCTATGGGCTTCCCAGGAGAACCTGGCAGAGATGGCGCTAGAGGTCCTCCAGGGTTCACAGCAGCTAAAGGTTTGTAATAAACAACTCACTGGCACTATCGAACCCGTAGATTCATGGCCATAAGCTCTCAATACATCCCTATCCTGAGCCAATGTTTTCCAATCATCTCCTGTATAATCTACTTTTCTCAAATCATGGTTAATGTTATTCTTCCACCTCATTTCTTGGTCTACCAACTGGGTATTTTCCCTCTGGTTTTCCTACAAGAAGCTTCCATGCACGTCTTTCATTCCCCATTCATGCCACATTTCCTGCCCATTGCAGTCTACGAGACTTAACTGTTCTCATTATATCTGGTTTTCTATAAAGACCATGTAATTCACTGTTAAGTAGTCTTCTCCATTCACCTGTCTGTTCATCTCTCTTTGGTCTAAAAATTTTCCTAAGTACTTTATTCTCAAATACTCGTAATCTCCTTTCCTCCCTTAAAGTAAGAGTCCATGTAATAAATAACATGAAAGAAAAATATTCTCTTGACATTTACATTTAAATAATTTCTGGGTCTGCCTCTTAGTTTCTTCCCTCTTAGTGTCTGTCTTGGCAACTTCCCTTTTAACATGATTATACCAAGGGCAAACCCCTACCCTGGCTAGATGATCATCTATCTCTGTGATTGACACATGTGGATGTGAGGCCAGCAGTCGGATAGTAGGCTAAGGGCCTTCTAGGCCTGTCACAGCATGGAATTCAATACCAAGGGCAAACATTGTTAAAGTAGCGGGACTTTATGAAGCAGGTATTTCAGTTGCTGGTAAATGACATTATTTGGAATATAAGAATTGACAATGAAATTCAGGGAAGGAAAATCCGTACTACACTGAAAAGAAAAGGCACCTAAAATATATGGAGCAAAAATAAAGTTCAAAATTTATTATATTTTTTTATTTATCTTCGGGTTTTTGCAGCTGCTGGCAAACCTCCAAAGCCTACGATCTTGTGCATCTTCAATGCTTAGCCCTCTTGCTTGTATTACTATCCTCATGATTTCCTTCCATGTTAACTTTGGTCTCCCTCTTTTCTTCTTTCTGATCGGATGCCATTGATATAGTTGCTCGGTTGCCATTGATATAGTTGTTTTGGCCATCGCTCATTTTCCATTCTGAAAATATGACCTAACCATTTTAATTCCTTCTCAATTCTTTCAATTATGCTTTCTTCTGCTTCCATTATGTTTCTAATTTCCTTATTTGTGACATGTTCTAATTTAGACTTTCTGGCACTTCTGCGTAAATAATCCATTTCTAGAGCTGTTAGTCTATTCTTATAGTACTTATTGATTTTCCATACCTCACTTCCATACATTGCAACAGATTCCACCAATGTTTTACCAATATATTTTTTTGTGTCTTTCCAAATATGTTTATCCCACCATATGGAATTTAACGATATTATTTTGCTACTCAATTCAATTCTATGTTTTATGTTCTCTTTGCCTATACCTTCAATGTTATCCATAATTATTCCCAAATATTTAGTTTGTTTCACTTGCTTTATTTGGATTCCTTCCTCCAATATTAAATTTTCTCTTTCATTGCCAAGTATGAAGATAGAAGCAATTTAATCTTAAATTAAACCTCATAGTGATTTTTTCCTATAAAAGTTCAATATTTAGTTTGTAATGTTTTTAATGTTGCAGGGATAAAAGGCGAGCCTGGAGTGTCTGCTGTTGGTCCACCAGGTCCACCAGGACCTTTAGGAATAAAGGGAGAGAAGGGGTTACCTGGTCCTCCTGGGAAGTCTGGAATTCCTGGAGACATAGGTAATGTGAAGCCAAATTAAAGTTCAAAATGATCTAACAGACAGAGTTACAACAGGGTAATGGATTGATCCCATTTCATATAGGGTCGTATCTATGAACGCATTAGACCGTAAAAGTCTTTCTCAGCTTGTTCTCTGCTGAGAAAGTTGCATCCAAAGACTTTTTGCATACTCAAAAGTCTGTTCATGCGATAATAATTGTCAAAATTCCTAAGCTACCTGGCGAGGTGACTTTGCAGAGAATGAATTGTGAGCAACCCGATGTACTTTGAAACATTGCTACATACCTTGCTGCTTTATCCAAGATGTCAGGCCTTGAAGACGTTGATCATGTTTTCGGTATATGTGGAGAAGAGGAATTTGATAGAGTCTATCAAAGAATTCAACTGGAAGAACAGGAGAATCGGCGTAATATCGTGCGATGCAGACGTCGTCGTATACAGTTTTATTTGCGGGATGCAAGCGTAAATGTGTTCCTCTAGCAGACGAAAATAACTGAAGTGGTTTTATCGCTGAGAATTCTGGGTAATTTCTTGCCAATATTATGAAAAAACTACTTTCTTGCATGACCAGTCAGCAACTCGCTAATTTGAACTTTGCACGTTCTCACGGAAAACTCACCAGAGACTAATGTATTTCCATGTGACCCTTAACCTTGTATTAGAACACAACAGTAAGTATTATTGAAAATCATACGATACGCAGAACATTAGTTTAATAAGAAATTGAATCTACGACGAGCTGAATGATGTGAATAAGTTGAGTCTGTATTTCATATTGGTAGTTTCTGTTGTTTTCAAATGGCTGGAGTTTAGTTCACATTGTTTCCCAATACAGTCCTGCGAAGAAGTTCAGCAGTTGGAAATTTGGCTGAGGATAGAAGCAGTGACTTTTGAACCTGTACTGTGAAAATCATGAAGTTTTATTAGATGAGATGTCTTTCTTTTTCTTCTTCTTCCTTCCAAATATTATACCAAGGTCTGTTACAATCCTATAGAAAATTTTCCCTCCAGCATTTCATAGGACGGCCCAGAGATCTTCGTCCTCTTGGTATATAATTATAAACAGCTTTGGGGATCCGATTTGAACTCATTCTTTCAAGATGGTGTTTCCAGTTTAGTTGGTACTGTTTAATATATTCAAAAATTGGCGTAGTCTTCAATTCTTTTAAGATATTGTTGTTCCTTTTCCGATCCCATCTGGTGTAACCCACTGTTCTGCGCATGAATCTCATTTCACAAGCC
Source organism: Diploptera punctata (assembly GCA_030220185.1). NCBI lineage: Eukaryota > Metazoa > Arthropoda > Insecta > Blattodea > Blaberidae > Diploptera > Diploptera punctata. Next base: position 146,239 of record JASPKZ010008183.1, read on the forward strand.
GTTATTCTGCTTTCATGTTGTCTTTTTAGTGTCCATGCTTCACTACCATAGGTCAACACTGGTCTAGCCAAAGTGTTATATAAATGTAATCTGGTGTTTTTTTGTACAATGGTTTCATAACTTGATTAATAATTCCCAAACTTTTATTATAACTAGTAATTTTCTCAAGGATATTCTTTTCATCCCAGGTAGAGAGATAATATCCAAGATATTTCAATTGATTAGATCTCTCTAAAATTTTATTCTGGAGACATATTTTACTTTGTATGGGGTCCTTCCCATGAAATGCCATAATTTTAGTTTTGTTAATTGATATTTTCATATTAAATTTGGCAGCTGTTTAGGTGAGATGTAAAAAAGTTATTTCTGACTCACTGTATAAAAAAATTGTATTCAATTTGCTTTCTCCCAACAGGTTTGCCAGGATTCCCTGGTCCCAAAGGTGACCCGGAAGACAAGGACTCAATGGACTTCCTGGACAACCAGGTTTTAAAGGAGATCGTGGACCATTGGGACCCCCAGGTCAATCAGGACCTCCAGGACGGCCAGGATTAGATGGACAGAAAGGTAACATAGAACTCTAAAATTTAAAATAAAACTAAACCTCATAGTGATATTTGCTGTAATAGTTCAACATAGAACAGTATTACTTATTTTAAGAATTCACACTGTGTTCTATATTCATTTAAAGTAAAATTTTATCACTCACCTCGTTTTAAACAAGTTTCACAACTTTACACTTCAGTTCCATCATCAGTATTTTCGTGACTGTTGTTCTGTTCTCTTGAAGAGCTGTTCATCTGGAACCTCGAACTTCATGGTTCTAGTATGTTTTTTTTTAAATTTATATCTTTTCCCCAAACTGTTAATTCCAAAGGTTTAGATAGAAGTTTCAAAAGTTTAGCTTCTTTTTCAATTCTATGATTCTCTAATAAACTTTGTGCTGTTATTGCTAATTTTTCAATTTCACCATTTTTTATGTTTCAAAACTGTTCTTTTTTACGAGTTTCTATGTTCCTTTTTGTTTTTCCTATATATACACTCACAAAAAAACACTGTAGAAACATAAAAAATGGTGGAATTGAAAAATCAGCAATAGTAGCACAAATTTTATTAGAGAATCATAGAACTGAAAAAGAAGTAAAACTTTTGAAATATCTGTCTAAACTTTTGGATATAACAGTTTGGGAAAAGATATACATTAAAAAAAAAAACCATACTAGAACCATGAACTTCGAGATTCCAGATGAACCAAGTTTGATTACAAAGTTCTTCAAAATTACAACAGATGGCAATTTAGGAAATTGCCGCCAAAAGAAAAAATTGACAATCATGAAAACAGCTGAAGATGGAATTATATGTTACCTGATACTGCAGTTCTGTTTTAAAAAAACATATATGTATGAGGTAAGAAGAATTCACAATTCTTGGTGACTAGAATTCCCTGTCTTGGTGCTGCAGGGGTTGTCTTAATGTTTTCAAAGCAAACAAAAACTCAATTATTTTAAATGTAAATTGTTGTTTAATCCATGAAACAATATAAAAGATTCAAATATTAATATATGAAATTAACACACTACTCAAAAAAGTTAGAGGAACACATGTTTAAATCAAAGCCACAAATAAATATTGTAACAATTTAATTTTTGATAGTCAGATGTTTTGAGTTCAAGTATTGTTTAAAATCAGATTGAAGATCTTCTGGGTTTTATTAATTTTTCTCTGAATATGTTAGTGAAATTACAAGAGTTGCTGAAACCAAAGTGAGTTCGTATAATTAATTTTTTTAAAAAACAGGTTTGAAGAATAATCTGTGGTAGGGAATTGTTATTTTTGTGTTCTCTGAAGCTAATGCAGAGCAATGAGACATCTGAATGGAACATCAGTTGCACAAGCAATTGCATTGTTTGAAGATGGTCCTTCCATTCGCCATGTCTCTAGGATTCTTGATGTCAGCCCTTCCGTCATCCATAGGCTGTGGACACGATATAGAGAGACACATGGATACAAGAGGAGACCCGGGCAAGGTCATAAGAAGAAGACTACAGACATACGTACAGGATAGATTTCTTATCTTATCAACTTTCCGCAGAAGAAAATCTACAGCCAGAGATCTATAAAATCATTCACACACAGCAACTAGGACGGTAATTTCTTATCAAACTGTAAGAAATAGACTGAGAAATGCAAGATTGAGGTCTAGAATCCCCTTTAAAGCCCCTCGTTTAACACGTCAGCACAAAGAAGCCCGGCTTCGATTTGCTCAGAATCATGTCAACTGGCAGCTCCGCCAATGGAAGGGTGTTTTATTCACGGACGAATCAAGATTTTGTATAACAGGTTCTGATGGTCATACAGGTGTATGGAGACGTCCTGGTGAACGTATTGATCAAGCCACAATTATTGAACGTGACAGATTTGGAAGTGATTTGGTTATGGTTTGGGCTGGGATTGTCGTTGTCCCACAGCACATGAATGCTGATATTTACATTAATGGCATTATCCTCCAACATGTTGTACCCTTTGCTTATGGTGTGGACCCTAATTTTCTTCTAATGCAAGATAATGCTAGATGTCATACAGCACAGGCTACCAGAGATGTCCTGCAAGAATGACAAATTCAGATGATGGACTGGCCTGCATGCAGTCCGGACCTTAATCCGATCGAGCATATGTGGGATAAGTTGGAAAAACTTGTTCGTAAGCGTCCTGCTGTACCTCAGAACCTTGAAGAACTTTCACATGCACTCACCGAGGAATGGGAGAGAATCTCACAAGTTTCTGTAAGAAGGCTTCTGCCTCATAGGTGTAATGAGGTAATTCAGGCTCAAGGAGGACACACTAAGTACTGAGTGTTGAAATAACCATGGGAACATTGATTCCAAAAATTGTAAATCTCAAATTTCCACTTTGTTTTCTGTTACAAATGATAACTTGTTCGTATTGCTAATACTGTACAAGAAAATATTGTTCGAATGCCTATTCTAATTTTACATAAATCTTCAATTTATAATTACAAAAGATCAAACATTAAATTGTTTAAATATTCATTCTCGTGTTTTGGTTTAAACATGTGTTCCTCTAATGTTTTTGAGTACTGTATTAAGAAGCAAAAGCTGTTACTACGATAGAAATAAGAAAATTAATGAACACAACTAAATTATTGTAATCAATGGTAAAGAGAAAAATGTTTGCCTGAACTGGGAATCGAACCCCGAATCTTCAGCTTTCCGTGCTGACGCTCTGGCCACTGAGCTAATTTAGGCTAGATTCCCATCCAAGCATAAATCCTTCCTTTATCTTACTCTCTTGGTCCCACATTCAATGCAATGAATTATCATTCACAAATACACAGGTATTTCTGTTTACCATTGACTAAAATGATATGTTCAATAGAGTAAGTCATGTTATTTTGTGTTAGGCAATTAACTAGTGTCTGACAGGACAATTTATTGATACAGGTCTTGAATGTTTGATACCAAACAAAGGAATGGTTGTGCTATGTATTTCCATTTGAATGTATAAGATTATGAACAACTTTTATATTGCAGGTGAGCCTGGCATTGTTGGTGAACCAGGACGAGCTGGTCTCCCTGGTTTCCCAGGAGAAAAAGGAGATCGTGGTGTTCCTGGAATTGATGGTGCTAAAGGATTTACTGGGCCTCGTGGAATGCCAGGTATAGTATTTCATTTTAAAGAAAAATTCTTTCAGCTCACCTCATCTAGAGCTGTTTCAGAACCTAATTGGTTCCATCTTCAGTATTTTCACTACAGTTGTTCTGTCATATTGATGAACTGCTTCTTGCTCCATCTGTTGGTAAACAACATAATCAATAATAATATTGAAGAAAATAACAAATTCAATAACAAAGGTGTATATAAACTAATGTGCAAAGACTGTAACAATTTTTATATTGGAAGAACCAGGAGAAGTTTTAACATCAGATACAAAGAACATTTCAAGCATTTTATTTATGCAAGAGATAAATCAAGCTTTGCAAAACATGTAACTCAGGCAGGACAACCGCATGCAGGACATTTATAATACACTGCATAAAGATAATAATCCTAATAGAATCAACATACTGGAGGAATTGGAAATATTTAAACAGACCAACAATGATATTTGAAGAGAAAAATTATACGCTCAGACCGGGACTTGAACCCGGGACCCTTGGTTCTTTAGACCAAGTGCTCTACCACCTGAGCTACCTGAGCAAGTACCGATCTAAACACAAATTTTTCTCTATATACTTTGTAATTCCCGCCCATCAAATGCTATGAAGCCTTTGCTTGTATCTTTGCAAATGGCAGCTCCTTTATTAAGAAGACATATTTGGGAATTACACATTACATTATAAATGCCAGTACATTTATTTGCATTTAGATTGGTACTTGCTCAGGTAGCTCAGGTGGTAGAACACTTGGTCTAGAGAACCAAGGGTCCCGGGTTCAAGTCCCAGTCTGAGTGTATAATTTTTCTCTTCAAATATGATTTATCCATCATTGAGATGTGTGAAATTAATAATTAAAGCATTGAGACCAACAATGACTTGCATGGAAGCTTCTTGTAGGAAAGCCAGAAGGAAAACGCCCAGTTGGTAGACCAAGAATGAGGTGGGAGAATAACATTAACTATGATTTGAGGGAATTAGAATATACAGGGAATGATTGGAAAGCATTAGCTCAGGATAGGGATGTATGGAGAGCTTATGTCCGCGCGGCCATGAACCTACGGGTTCGATAGTGCCAGTGAGTGAGTAAGTAAGTAAGTAAGTTGAGACCAACAATGACCTGCTGTTAAATGAGAACACACCCAGTACTTCAAACCCATTCTTTAAGTTATAACTGACCGGCCAGTCATACATTCGAAGCCAGTGGATGCAGACGTACTTTCTGCTGCTGATGGAACTAATCCCGAAAGGCCTACAGTAACTTCATATTTCAACGGTTGAGGAGACGGACCTAAAAGATAATAATTCTAAATTTAGATTAAGCATTCGTACTGGAGCTGTTCTCTTTTCAGTTAATTAAATCAAAGTATGTATTTACATTCTAGGAAGTCCTGGAACTCCTGGTCTGGATGGATTTTCTGGTGAAAAAGGAGAGAGGGGACCATCTGGTTTGCCAGGATTTTCAGGAGGTCCAGGGCCTGATGGTCCGCAAGGTCCACCTGGATATATTGGGCCCAAAGGAGATCTAGGCCCAGCAGGACCACAAGGATTACCTGGTATCGACGGTCTGCCCGGACCCAAAGGAGAGCCAGGATTTGCAGGTCTTCCGGTAAGTAATTATGTCCGTGCTTGTTGTTTTGAGATGCTTGAATATTATAGAGAGTAGTTGCATGTTTATCAAGTGTTATCTGAAGTTAATTGACTGATTGGTGTCACAGCCTGCTGTAGTCTTAACTAAGGCATTTACTGTACATACATTGGCCAGACTGTTAAGATCAATCAATCATTTATAATGAACACAAATATTTCCATGCTATTATTTTACTATTATTAATTATTTTGAAAACACCATCATGCAAAAAATAATGTACAACACATGTTTGTGAAGTGTTTTACAGAATCTCAGAAATTAAAAACCTTGCTATTGCTCGGTTTTTAATCATTTCCTCACTTCTGTAAAAAACCACTTCCCAACCTGACATTGTAATATACTATTTTCTCACTAAAATGCATGAAAATATGAATTAAAGCACAAAAGAAATTCTACTCCTAAACTATTAGCTTCAGAGTCTCCCCAACCTCAAAACTGATGCTGTGCCACTATTACAGGGTAAGAAGGGTGAACCTGGATCAGTTTCTGAGAAAGGTCAGAAAGGAGAACCAGGTCTGCCTGGTCTGCGAGGTGCCGAAGGATTGCCAGGAATTGATGGAAGACCTGGACAGAAAGGAGAACAAGGACTTCCAGGCATTGGTCGACCAGGACCTTTTGGCCCGAAAGGAGATTCTGGTTTCCCAGGAACACCAGGTCTTCCAGGAACACCAGGACTTAAAGGCAACCCTGGTGTACCAGGATTCCCAGGACTCAAAGGAGATACAGTGAGTTTTACCATCATTAAGTAGTCATTAGTTGTTGTTATCATGAACAGTTCTTCACAAATCCTATTTGAAGTATACAGGGTGAGTCTAAATTCCCCTTACAGAGTTTGAGGACTTGTAGTAGGGACCTTTTTTATTTTTTATTTTTTTTAAGAGCCCCACCACCATCCCCCTGGGTTTCCTCGGGCTTAATGTCCATATCCCCAGGTTCGTTCTTGTCCCTATTTATTATCTAGCGTGATTTCTTTATTTAATTCATTATTCTTTTACAGAATGCGGCTAGTTGAAACTTAATCTAAGGTTATATTTGAAAAGAAAAATATATGCCTAGACTGGGGTTTGAACCCAGGACCTTTGACTCTCTATGTCAATGCTCTACCATCTGAGCTGCCTAGGCCTCCAATCTAAACGCGTATTTTTCTCTTATAAATAGTTAATTCCCTAACCCCAAATGCTACGAGCCGTTGCTATGATTTTTGCAAATGGCAGCTTCTTTATTAAGAAGACTTTTTATTGGGAATTTAAACATTACTTATATTAATCTAAGGTGTTTACAGTTATATCACATTATGGTTTCTTAATCTAATTTTGTTTCTTATACAATGTAATAATAATAATATACATAAGATGGAAGTATTAATCTTATATCTACTTAAACTTTTATATATTTACGATTTTATTATTAATTTAACACTTCTCATAGAAGGATAAATTATATTTGAAGAGAAAAATTTTCGCCTAGACCGGGACTCGAACCCGGGACCCTTGGCTTTCCGGGCCAAGTGCTCTACCAACTGAGCTACCGAGGCGAGTTACGATCTAGACGCAAATTTTTCTCTTATGTACGTTGATAATTCCCTCGCGCCAAATGCTTGAAACCAAGCATTTGGCGCGAGGGAATTATCAACGTACATAAGAGAAAAATTTGCGTCTAGATCGTAACTCGCCTCGGTAGCTCAGTTGGTAGAGCACTTGGCCCGGAAAGCCAAGGGTCCCGGGTTCGAGTCCCGGTCTAGGCGAAAATTTTTCTCTTCAAATATATTTTATATATTTAACCTAAAATTACAATTTATCAAGAATACATATTGATATATTCTAAGTTCAAATTCTACTTATTCTATTGTTGATTTCCTTGTCTTCAGCTCGTGCTTAGAGCTTTCGGGTATACTCCACGATCAACTTGTAGTTATCTTTCTGCATCCAGAACCATAAAGGAGGAGGTCATGCCTCATTGCTGACATGCACGGCTATTTCTAGTTGTCTTCTGATAGCCGCATACGGTATATCATGTGGTGCACATCTGCGATCTGACAGTTGCATAGAGGGGAGTCGACAAGTCCTCTCTCGTGCAGTTTGCCTCTAAAATGTCCACGTCCTGAGAGCAATTGAGTGACGGCCTTATCCATGACATTTTCATGCGAGATTTCACGTTTGGCAGGAATTTGTATGTTGTTCTGCCATGTATTTCGTTGTGTCAGCGCTGTTGCCATTTTTCTTGGAGATGGTCTTCAAGCATTCTCTTTGTGGCTTGTAGTAGGGACCAAGACAATTAAGTTTAGCATAGGAACTCATGTCCGGGAAAGTACCGATTTTAGCTACTTGCAAAATCACCTCACATGCTTTTTTGGTGCCGCTCACTAGGATAGTCCATATGTGATTCCCCGCTCACCTGATATTCCACGTCCACTGCGAGTTTGTTTATGCACAGTACAGTTGAGTTTGTACTTGCACAGTACAGTAGTAATCCTTCACAAGGTGTACGTACTGTGTTGCTGTTATCCATGTTATTGTACGGCGAAGCTCGGTGCAATGGCAGGTCCAAATGCTTGGCCTGCATGTTATCCTGACTTGACCCTGCTAGACTTCTACCTGTGAGGTCACAAGAAAACCTTAATTTACGAGACCCCTGTAGAATCTGAGGAAGATCTACCAGCATGAGTTATGGCTGCGGCGGATGTTGAAGGACCAGGGAATAGTGATCGTGTGTACGAGAACTTGGTACGGATGTACCGCATCTGTATTGAAGTCGGTGGTTGTTACGTCAAACCCTTCTTGTAAGTGGTTCCAGACAACAGGCAGCAGGAGTCGGAGAGAGCAACATGCGTTGTAGTGGTATTTTGTGTGTAATGGAAAAAAGATACATTTCTGGACATAAGTTCCTATGTTATATTTAATTTTATATATCAAATTTGGGAATTTTTAACATTGTGAGGTTCAATTCATAAGAATTAAATGAATTATGATTTCTTTTTTAAACACAGCACTGCAGTATCAGCGACCCATTGTCACCATCGTCAGCTGTTTTCACGACTGTCAATTTTTTCTTTAATCAATTGAGTTGGTGTTTACTTGATGAAAATCCATTTTTATTTAATTAATAAATTTTTTCTTTAATTACCGGCAAAAGAAAAAAAATTGACAGTTGTGAAAACAGCTGATGATGGTGACAATGGGTCGCTGATACTGCAGTGCTGTGTTTAAAAAAGAACATAGAAGTATGAGGTAAGAAGAAATCACAATTTATATTTAATTGCCTTGGTCCGCTCTATATAAGTCCTCAAACTGTGTAATGGGAATTTAAGCTCTCCCTGAATATATTAGGGTGTCCCAAGACATAATGGAGGCTTTATTTTTGCAAAATCAAATATGCATACCCTCTACTTGTTTCTGTTTGACCTTAATATCTCAAATAACAAATATTATTGTGATTGGATCATGACAACATGTGCCAAACATAAGACATGAAAATGTGTTACGTTATGTAGGTAGGAAATAACACTATGAGGTTTATTTTAATATTGTTTAGTTGTTTCTTGACTCACCTCATACTTCTTAACTCCCTTGCAAACTCGAGTTTCTTCACTTCATTTGTGACATTCTCAATGCTGATGTCCAATGGCCTTCTATCCTGCAGACTGACCTCAAACATCCATTGTAAACGTAATACAGCATTGAGAATGTCACAAATGAAGTGAAGGAACTCGAGTTTGCTTGGGAGTTAAGAAGTATGAGGTGAGTCAAGAAACAACTAAATATGAAAATTTGTACTGGGTTAGTGTAGAAGGATTCTACAACTAAAAGTTTATTTAGTGAATCAATATGCACAAAATGTGTAACTATTTTACAATAAAAAAAACATTACTGTTCACCTTAGTTTGCAAGTACTGACATGTTTCGAAGCAAGTCGGCACGAGTTACCATCAGCCTATGTACACAAAATTGGATGTACAATTGTTTTAACATCATACAAATAAATTATGAGAGCATGCATTAAAAATAAAAAAAAACTTCAATTCTTTTGGGACACTCTTCTATATGTGTGTACAGAATATATAAATGTGTACAATGCCTTTATTTAACTTTTACAGGAATTAATCACAAATTTATGGTAAAATCAAATGTTTCTTACCTCTCCTCATATAAATCTTCTAAATAGATCGCGTTTTCGAGATCATAACAGTCTCATCTTCAGTACTATTTTGGCGACTGATGTTATGTCGATTGGAAGAAACTCTTCTTCTTCCCTCTGTTGGTGGATTGATGAACCTCTCGATCAGGTCAGAATTTGCGGGAATTTTGAAGTTTCTTAAGTTTTCCTTTGACTTTCTGAATGTGGATTTTTTTCCAAACCATGAGTTCCTTTTGTTTATCTATTTGTTTAATTAAAAAATCCACATTGAGAAAAACAAAGGAAAACTTATGAACTTTGAAATTCCCGCAAATTCTGACCTGATCCAGAAGTTCATCGATCCACCAACAGAGGGAAGAAGAATAGTTTCTTCCGATCGACATAACATCAGTCGCCAAAATAGTACTGAAGATGAGACCGTTATGGTCTCAAAATCGCGATCTACTTAGAAGATTTGTATGAGGAGAGGTAAGAAACATTTGATTTTACCATTAACATGTACAATGCCTTTCGTTATCGAGTTGCTCTTTGATGGCAGCTGAGCTCCGTTCATAAGAGCACGGGATGCTGTTTGAGCACGGTTGTGGTTTAAACTGCTCGGTATTGAATGTGATTTCTGTATCACAGCTGTTCTACATGCAACAAAGAATTTTATTGTATATATGTTAACAAATTCTTGCACATCTCATGTGATAAAGTACGTGATTATTTTTCTTTGTAATTTTACTCAATAGTACATGGTCATTTCCAACTTTGCAATTAACTCCTATAATTGCTCATTTGCTGACCCATGTTTATTAGAACTTTTTTGCTTTTATTACACTGAGCAACAAAAATCAATTTTTTTTTGTCTCATAAAGAGAAATATGTGATTCTGATAGTATTTTTTTCCTGAATTCAAATATGATATCGGTTTTTCTCCATCACGCAAGGTTTCCGAGAAACAGGCATTTATAATTTCAAATACTTTAATATTTTCTACTTTCGTAACTACACAATATTCGAACATTCGGACTCACCTAGAAAGTAAGAAATGATGATTTTCTGCTATATTTCGCCTCTGGAGCATCCCTCTTGATGGTCCAACAATAATCGGCCAGCATATTAGGATTCCATTTGCCTTGATATCTCTTTTCCATAGCTGAAATCTCCTGAGTTGGCTCATTTGGTTTTATTTTACAATGGACAAATGGACGAAAAAATGTTTATTAAAAAAATAATTATTTAAATCCATTAATTGAAATTGAAATAAAAAAAACTGTGGGTGATGGAGAAATTCTGAATACATATTTGAAAACACGATAAAAAAACTGCATTAAGTACAACTATTGGTACTCATGAGACAAAAAACCTTGTTGACCAGTGTTATCATCAACTTTCAATTGTTTCAGTTTATGCTACTAATTTTGATACCCCCTGTATATCACATCACTAGAAATTGTTGATGTAATTACAGGGTCCACCTGGTTTGAATGGAAGTCCCGGCCTTCCTGGGTTAGACAGTCTCCCAGGTCTCAACGGAGAACCTGGTCGACCTGGTCCTTCTGGATTACCTGGATTTAAAGGAGATAAAGGTTTCCCTGGACGAGATGGACTCGACGGTCTCAAGGGTGACAGGGGGCTAGAAGGTTTGTCTCTTATTATTAATTACTCTTGCCTTCACTAATACACAAGTCAAATTTTTCCATTTTTGTTTTATCAGTTTTAACAAATAGATTTATATTTTAAAAATACAACAGGAAGTAATATTAAGAAGTTTATTTAATATTAAGATATTTGATCTTTATATTCTTACATCTTATGACAGATTTCTCAAGTTGTCGGCCCTGATTAATAAAGTGTGCTGCAGATTGTGATAAGATATACATACATTAGAACTAAAGAACACATAATCTAGTTAGTTAATATTCATTATTACTGTTGAAATTAATTTCATGTAACATTTATGGTGAAATTAAATGTTTCTCATATAAATCTTCTAAGTAGATCGTGATTTCGAGACCATAACTGTCTCATCTTCAGTACTTTCCTGGCGACTGATGTTATGTCGATTGGAAGAAACTCTTCTTCTTCCCTCTGTTGGTGGACCGACAAACCTCTGGATCAGGTCAAAATTTGCGGGAATTTCGAAGTTCATAAGTTTTCCAAAGCAAACTTTGAAATTCCTGCAAATTTTGACCTGATCCAGAGGTTCATCGTTCCAACAACAGAGGGAAGAAGAAGAGTTTCTTCCAGTCGACATAACATCAGAGTCACCAAGATAGTACTGAAGATGAGACAGTTATGGTCTCGAAATCACGATCTACTTAGAAGAATTATATGAGGAGAGGTAAGAAACATTTAATTTCACCATAAAATTAAACCTCATAGTGATTAATTCCTATAAAAGTTAAATTCATCTAATATTCTTAAGACAAATGAGACAATTCACAAATTTTTACCAATTATTTATGTCCTGTGGATGGGTAATTCTATTCACTGGGCTTATTTCATTTCTTCTAACAAAGACTTTGCTTCATAAATTTATTATGAGAAATGGCATTATGAGGTTCTTCAATTAGGAATGAGTCTATTCTTATTTTATCTTACCTCATACTTCATGGGAACTGCAGTTTCCAACAGGCTTCCCTCTCATCATCAGTCATGACATCGACTTCCGGATTTTGTTTGAATCTTCATCTACAAAGTTGCCATCTGGTGTTGATTTGATGAACGTAGAAATCAGGTCCTGTTTACTGCGAATTTCAAAATTAATGGATCTAAACTTGCACATAAGAACACTTCAGAAATATTAAAAATGGTGAAATTGAAGAATCAGCTATTGCAGCACAGTTTGCTGGAGAGTCATCAAATTGAAAAAGAGGCTAAATTTTTAAAACATTTGGAAAAACCTTTGGAATTGACAATTTGGGAGAAGATATATATTCAGAAGAACAAATTTAGATCCATGAATTTCGAGATTCCTGGTGAACAGGACTTGATCTCAAGGTTCATCGAATCATCACCAGATGCCAACTTTGTAGATGAAGATTCAAACAAAAATCTGGTAGTTACTTATTTTAGGAATTCTCACTATGATGTATTCATTAAGGTAGAATTTTTTATCACTCACCTCATATTGTTCTTCTTATTTGACTATAAACTAGTTTCAGAACATAGTTTCTGTTCCATCCTCAGTATCGTCACGACCGTTGTTCTGTCGTCTTGAAGAGCTGTCATTCGCTCCTTCCATTGGCTGACTGAAAAACTTTGAAACCAGCTCATTCTCACCGGGAATTTCAAAGTTCATCAATTTCTTCTTTTCGCTCTTTTGAATGTAGATCTTTTCCCAAACAGTAAGTTCTTTTGGTTTTTCTATTTGTTTTAATAATTTACCTTCTTTCTTGATAAGATGTTTTTCAGACCATGCATGGGCAGCCACTAAAATTTGAAAACTAGAGTGAAAGAACATCTCAGGAATGTCAAGAAAGGGGAAGTAGAAAAATCTGCAGTGGCTGCCCATGCATGGTCTGAAAAACATCTTATCGAGAAAGAAGCTAAATTGTTAAAACAAATAGAAAAACCAAAAGAACTTACTGTTTGGGAAAAGATCTACATTCAAAAGAGCGAAAAGAAGAAATTGATGAACTTTGAAATTCCCGGGGAGAATGACCTGGTTTCGAGGTTTTTCAGTCAGCCAATGGAAGGAGCGAAGGACAGCTCTTCAAGACGACAGAACAACGGTCGTGACGATACTGAGGATGGAACAGAAACTATGTTCTGAAACTAGTTTATAGTCAAATAAGAAGAACAATATGAGGTGAGTGATAAAAAATTCTACCTTAATAAAAATCTGGTAGTCTATCGCATAAGTGATGATGAGAGGGACGCCTCTTGAAAACTGCAGTTCCCATGAAGTATGAGGTAAGACAAAATAAGAATTGACTCATTCATAAAGACTTTGGTGATTGTATTAAGAGATTCTGGGGCTGCATCTCCTGCCAAGTTGAGAAGATGTTTTGTCACTTCTTACATAATTGTTCCCTGTCATGAGTTTTACTTAAAATGACTTCACCCAAGCAGTAGACGGCTCTATTCTTCATATGAACAAAGATGATTTTTTTGACTTTGTCGTACTAATTTTGTTATATTTCTCTTAAAGTTGAAAAAACTATAAATGATCAACCAATAAATTCAACATTATCATAAATAATGGCACGAGTGATTTCCAAATTATCAATAAATTGACGACTCACGAAGTGAGAAGTGAATTTATCTAGAGAATTTGGAAATCAAGAGTGGCATTTGTTAGGACTATTTAACGAATAAAATTAAGCTGTTTACTAACAAATCATTATTTAAATACAGTTATTTTAAAATATTTATATATTTAATGTAAACGGCGATGTTTGAAAACAAATGAGAAATGTTTGGTACGCTTCATTTGCTTCTTTTGTTCATCACTGCAACCAGATATTATTTATTGCCAAAGGAACGCAATATTGTAAGAATGCACTCTAGTGGAGAAAAAATGAAACGCATCAAACTGTATATTAATTCATTTCTGATGTCCTATGATGTAAATATGACAATTATATTTTTCTGGAATGTTATTACCTGGGAAAAAATACATTTAAGAAAGTGCAAACAGTGGTTTCTTTTATTGGTGGTATAATCAATTGCTACAAATGTGTTTATATTAACTCCCACATGCGCTATCTGCTGACATTCATGCACTATATATGCAATCTGGTAGCCGTATTTCTTAGAGTCAGTCACTGCAAAATAATGCTATGACCTATTCAGAATGTTAAAAAGGAGGAGCTTTCTTTAATATTATAAACTTCTGTTGATAAATTCTAGGTGAAACACGACTGTGATTGGTTGTAAATAAAAAATCATTGAATTGTGATTAGTTATTGACTCCCACTTGGGGCGTGAGTAACCCCTGCATTTGTTATCACTATATTAATGTATGATTTGTGTTTTGATTAAAGGATTACCTGGACCTGTTGGCTTCCCTGGACAACAAGGTCAGAGAGGAGACAGAGGTCCACCAGGCCCAATGATAGATGTGAAAGGTGACAAAGGAGAACCAGGACAACCTGGGCTACCAGGATTCCCAGGTGAAAAGGGAGAACCAGGTTTCCCTGGAAGGGATGGGACATCAGGATTACCAGGATTAAAAGGACTTCCTGGCCAGAGAGGATTACCAGGACCCATTGGAGCACCTGGATCTAAAGGTAAGTGATCTTAGAGCTAACATTGAAATAAATAAATTGATGTACACAACTAAACTATTGTAATCAATGGTAAAGAGAAAAAGTTTTGAAATTCATCGGACAACATTTTTTGAAAACCAAACATTTATATAAAATAGGAATCTACACGAATCCAAATTGTCTTCTATGCAACAAAAATGAATAATAAAATAAAATAAGCTAAAATATACCTTCTTAGGTAAAATCCGTCGTCCTCAACTTATAAAACATATAATCTTTATGCCTGTAGGCCTTTGAGGACATCCGTCCCATCTTCAGCAGTTCATTCTTCTCTACAGCATCCAGTTGCTGGTCCTAATGTGGCTATGTCGTGTCGAGTCATATTTAAGGTTTTATAAACTCAGCAAATTTCTATTCTCTTTAAATAAACATATGAAGTAGAGATACAAAGGAGGGAGAATGTTTTCCTAGAAAGTGGAAAATTGAGTAAAATTTCAAGTGAACAAATCTAAATTTAACTTAGAATTTTTAATAATATTGATGTGTGCCTTTATTAGGTGAAACAGGCCCGGCTGGACCTGTGGGAGTTCCTGGTCTAACAGTTAAAGGAGAGAAGGGTCTGCCGGGAATGATGGGCAAGAATGGAAGAAATGGTCTTCCTGGAACACCTGGACAAAAAGGTATGTATCGTGGAATCACTAATAATGTATTCAAATAATATAATGTTCAGTTGTAATTTGAAAAGTTAGACAATCTGACACCATAGCTACAATATTTGGTGGATTTGGCATTTTTAAAGGCACAGAGAATAAGTATAAAATCACAATTTTTCAGTGAAACAATTCGTTTGATGACAACATACACTATTTTATAAGATATTTAAAAACACATATCTTTATAAATAAAAAAACATTAAGAGTCCTGCGTTGCCAACTGTAGAAGACTTGAGAGATGATCACAATATATTTAACTCATTTTGACCACTTAATTAATTGTGGAAGAAAATATGCATTCAAAAGAAAATATGCAGATGAGAAACAACCCTCTAGAATTTTTGGAAATCGAATATAACCTTCATTTAACAGAAGACATCAAGAAATCTGAAACTCCTCCATATATTTTAAAACAAATGTCACTGGAAATAATAAATCTAAGATACCCAGCTCCTGAATGGATACATATTTTTACACATGGCTCCAGCCTACCAAATGACGGTGGCACTGGTGCTGGTGCAGTATGTCCACTTTTTTCCTTTTATCGTAAACTAAACACAAATCCAACAAACTTTGATGGCGAAATTCTAGCAATTTTCTTAAGTTTACAAAATCTTTTATATCATATCCAAAAATTTACAAAAGTTGTAATTCTATGTGACTCCAAAGCAGCCATTCTTGCTATAACACGAGACACAACACCCAAAAGCATCAAAATTATCGAATGTCACAAAATGATAAAACAGTTATCCCGTCTACAAAAAAAAGTTGTACTTCAATGGATTCCGGCCCATTGTGGAGTGACAGGCAATGAAATAGCTGATTTTCTAGCCAAGAAGGGTAGCAAAATTGTTTCAAACCCAACTTCTGCTCCAGTTTCCTTTCACTCTATCAAAAGAATTATCTCAAATAAATACATCAATAAACTTAGAGAAGAATACACCACCAAAACATCTGGAAAGGAATGGGAAAATCTACAAGACATTACTACATTACAAAGAAAATCCGCAGTAGCAACATTCAGACTGCTAACGGGACATGACTGCTTGAATAAACACCTACACAGAATTGGCATAACAGATTCACCTAAATGCCCTTTTTGCAATTTAAATGAAGATATGGAAAGAAACCATCTCCTCTGTTGTCCAGCTTTTGTAGAAGAGACCAGCCTTTCTGCTAAATATTGGAGTGCAAGAGAGCGAATGATTTCATTATCAAGTGCTCGACATTAGATACCAACCAACCAACCACCACTTAATTAATTTTGAACATTTCATCAGAAATTTTTCACAGAACATTTTTTGACAACTCACCTCATAAATTTAGTGTTTTTCACGAAACTGCGGTTTCAAACATAATCATGTCCATCTTCAGTCACAACTCTGACTAATGAAATTCTTTGGCCGTCACCTCTTCTATTGTCTCCATCTTCAGCACTGCCATCATTTGTAAACTTCGAAATCAAATTTTGTTCATTAGAAATATGAAAATTCATTGATCTATATTTATTTTTGTGAATGTATATCTTCTCCCAAACTGTCAATTCTAAAGGTTTATCCACTTGTTTTAAAAGTTTTGCTTCTCTTCCAATTTTATGATATTCTAATTAACTATGTGCAGCAATTGCAGATTTTTCAATTTCACAATTTTTAATATTTCTAAAATGTTCTTTGGTACGAGTTACCAAATTGCTTTTAGTTTTTCCTATATAAACTTTATTGCAATCTTTACAACTTATTTAATAAATTTCCGATTTCTTACTGTCTGGGACATTGACTTTTTTATTGGTACTTAGAAGATTACCCAGACTAAATTTATTTATTGGTGCCAAAATAATATTGTATTTGTCAACATTTTTTTGAAACTTCCTCTACATTTCAGGATGGTTAGTAATTTTCTTCCATGTTTTATCAAACACGGTAACTATAGTTTTCAAATGATCTTGTCATTCATTTTCAACCACCATTATGACTACCGGATAATTTTCTTGTATTTTTTCTTTTCTTTGCAATTTTGTAGAGTAGTATATTCATTAAGTTTTTTTTTTCTGTTTGAATTTCTTTAGCTTATTTATAATTAGCTCTTTATCAAAATCATTTAATCTGCTGTATTTAAGATGTGATTAACATGGAAGCCTCTGATCACTAATCTTTCCCAAAAGTGGAAGTAGAGACTGGTAGAGATCTCTGGAATGAGAATGCAGACATTTCAATGATCTGCACAGGTCTTTCAATTTGGGATTTGAAGACTCGTAAATCTATTTCGACCAACATGAGACCTGCAAAATTCATATGTTGCTACTATGACGCGTTACACAATCTACAGCGCATTCTGATAGCACTTTAGTTTTTAGAGGAAAATATAAATATCAAGTAGGATACAGCGACAATATTCTTTTCACAGAGAACAATAATAAGTGTTTTAAATGTTTCATGGGCAGATCTACTTCATTTATGCAATAAAGGTTTGAAAAAGTTGTATTTTGTGTTTAGGTGAACCCGGACTGACTGGTCTGCCTGGACAACAAGGACCACCTGGTTTAGCAGGTCCAATAGGACCACAGGGAGAAAAGGGAAATTCTGGACTACCTGGAATTGCAGGCACTCCTGGTTTTGATGGACAACCAGGTATACCAGGTGCACCTGGGCTTCCTGGTCCTCCTGGATTGAAGGGAGATGAAGGACCACCAGGACCGTATGGAGTTCCAGGAGAGAAGGGCGACTCAGGACCCTCAGGTAGAGTGTTCTATCCTCACAAATAAGAATCACATTTTTTTTTTACCCAAAAAATTAAAACTAATCACTTCTTGTGTCATAACTCAACAATGTTATGCAATGAAATTTTATAGGAAAAAATCACTATGGGGTTTAATTTAAGATTAAATAAAAATACTTGATACCTCACCTCATATCCAGTCTTGTAATTATACTGCAGTTTCAAAGCCTTGGCAGCTTCATCTTCAGTAATATCTCATCGACTGATGTTATGCTGATCAGAAGAACTACTTCTTCTTCCCTCTGTTGGTGGACCGATAAACCTCCAGATCCAGTCAGAATCTGTGGGAATTTTGAAGTTCACAAGTTTTTATGATGATCTTGAAGATGATTTTTGGGCTGTAGGCCGTGGTCGTGTGGCTTGTAGTTCCCCGACTGCGTTTGGCATCCTCAAGGGTCGACGAGAAGCCATCAAAATATTCAAACATTAAAACAGTTTCAATAGAAAAGAAGAATCATTAAAAGTCAACAAAGTATGGATACCGGTTCAAAAAAATGCAGAATGTAAACCTCTACAAGTACAGTCGACTAGACCATCAAACAGCAATCTCATTGGAGCAATGGAAGTTGCTAATGCTGACCAATCAGAAGGCAGATATAACTTACGAACACATCATGGTGAATGTATAAATAGGACAGAGAGTGGACAGAATTGCCAGTCTCAAGACAACCCTTGAGGATGCCAGACGCAGTCTAATTGTTCTAAAATTTCTTCATTCTTTTTTCGATGTAAAAGAGTGTATCCTGCTGTCTTGAGAAATTTCATTCACGTTGCTCTGATTCTGCTCCTGTCTCTTTTTCTTAATGTCCAAATCTCACTTCCATATAAAAGGGAGGGCAATGCTAAAGCATTATATATTTTTATTCTTGTGGATTTTTGTAGTAATTTAGCTTTTAATGTATTATTTATTATTCCTAAGATTTGTGTAAATTTGATGATTTTCTTGTTCACATCTTTTTTTGAATCATGTTCATGCATGATGAATCAAAAGAATTGTGATTTCTTCTTACCTCATACTTCTATGTTTTTTAAACACAGTACTGCAGTATCGGCGACCATCGTCACCATCATCAGCTGTTTTCACGACTGTCAATTTTTTCTTTTGCTGATAATTATCCAAACTGCCATCTGGTGTTATTTTGAAGGAATCATTTTCTAAACTGCCATCTGTTGTATTTTTGAAGAACATTGTAATCAATCTTGGTTTGTCTAGAATCTCGAAGTTCATGGTTCTGGTATGGTTTTTTTTAAATATATATCTTTTAAATTTATATATTAAATTTGGGAATTCTTAACATTTTGAGGTTCAATTAATAAGAATTAAATGAATCGTGATTTCTTCTTACCTCATACTTCTATGTTTTTTTAAACACAGCACTGCAGTATCGGCGACCCATTGTCGTCATCGTCAGCTGTTTTCACGACTGTCAATTCTTTCTTCTGCCGGTATTCACCCAAACTGCCATCTGGTGTTCTTTTGAATGAATCATTTTCTAAACTGCCATCTGTTGTATTTTTGAAGAACTTTGTAATCAAGCTCGGTTCGTCCGCTATCTCGAAGTTCATGGTTCTAGTATGGTTTTTTTTAAATATATATTTTTTCTAAACTGTTAAATCCAAAGGTTTAGATAGATGTTTCAAAAGTTTTGCTTCTTTTTCAATCCTATGATGCTCTAATAAACTATGTGCTGCTATAGCTGATTTTTCAATTTCTCCATTTTTTTATGTTTCTGAAGTGTTCTTTTTTACGAGTTTCCAAGATCCTTTTTGTTTTTCCTATATATATCTTGCTGCAATCTTTGCAATCAATTTGATAAATTCCAGATTTTTTGTTGTCTGGAGTGTTACATTTATTATTAGTTAACAGAAGATTACCCAGGCTGAATTTGTTAACTGGAGCTAATGTTACATTAAATTTTCTCCATCCTGAAGTTCATAATAAGTTTCAAAAAATTTTCAGAAAATTCTTATATATCTTTTCTCAAACTGTTATGCATGATGAATAAAGGGAAGGGCTACTCACCAATAAGCACTGGTCAGCTTTTGACCAAATTAGTATTTGTTCCTTTTCCTATACCAATACCCTCTTTTAACTTTCCTATCTAGTCTTTCTTGGTCTATGTATTCTTAGCCCTTCTGGTTGTTTTTTTGAGCATATGTTTCAAGGCTTTGTGAGCCCCATCTTCAGCGATTACAGACTGATTTTTCTCAAGTTGTCGGCCCTGATTCTTGACTCCTGCTCCCTCTTCATGTGATCCAATGAACTTGCTAATAAGATATCTTTCTCCAGGAATTTCAAAATTCATAATTCTTTCCTTGTTCTTCTATATGTAGATTTTTTTCCCCATACGGTGAGTTCATTTTTGTTTCTAACTGTCTCATAGACTGTGATTGGTAGGACATATGGCATGAATGGAAAATGTGAGAAAGCCATGGAAATCCTTGTAGGAAAATCAGAGGGGAAAGTGTCCATTAGAAAGGCCAAGACTGAGGTAGAAAAACAACATTAATCATAGAATTAAATTAATGTTTTTATTACCCCACCTCTTATCCTTTTTCTTCTCGACTGCAGTTTCAGAGCTTATATCCATCTTCAGTAGCCTCTGGTCGACCGGTGTTATGTCGTTTCTTGACGATTTTCTTCTTACTTCTATCGGTGGACCGATGAACCTCTGGATCAGGTCAAAATTTGCAGGAGTTTTAAAATTCATGAGTTTGATCCAGAGGTTCATCAGTCCACTGATAGAAGTAAGAAGAAAACCGCCAAGAAACGACCTAACACCGGTCGACCAGAGGCTACTGACGATGGAGATAAGCTCCGAAACTGCAGTCTAGAAGAAAAAGGATATGAGGTGAGGTAATAAAAACATTAATTTAATTCTTAAATGAAACCTCATAGTGTTCTTTCCCTGTGAAAGTTAAATAAACATTAATCATATTATGGGACCTCTTGTTTTCTTCAATCCTGATGGTATTAGAGTTTTCCTATATCTACATTCTCTCTACGGGTGACACATGTGGCACTTGTTTGTTATTTTTCACAATATTAAAGACTGGAATTATTTGAACAGGTTCTCCTGGTATCCCTGGTTTACCCGGGCTTAAAGGAGACAGAGGATTTGATGGTTTGCCTGGAGCACAAGGAGTGGACGGACTTAGAGGTGAACCAGGATTGCAGGGCAGAGTAGGACTGGATGGAACACCAGGTTTCCAAGGACTAAAAGGTGATAAAGGTGAACCTGGGTTGTCTCCGCCACCAGGACCGAAGGGAGAAAGAGGACCACCAGGTACGTACACACTTCACATTAAGAATCAACCATTGCATGTTCTCTGCAAGAAATTTCAAGGACTTTAAGCCGTGGGTCCCGAGTCTGAAGATTTTCAGGCTCGTAAAAGATCCTTAAGCCTGAATAAAAAGGCCTCTAAGCAAAATTTACCCAATTTTCCTGTCCTAGTACTACCTTGGTTTCCTAGATGTCAGTATGAGGCGGAATGCTGATCCTGGGCCACTCAATGACATCTATCTCAAAACAAGCATAACTAAATTAGTATGGTTATATTTCTTCCCTGTAGAGGGAGAGCGCTTGAAAGTCTTGTTGAGAAAACCAAGGGCTTACAAGAAGATATGCAAAGCTTATACAGTGTATAACTAAACAACTGATGATAGCTTGTATAAGTGATTTATATTAGTAACATCAGTTTTTAACATATATCAAACATATTTTGGGCAGAGTGAATTAGAAAATCAAAATTCAAAACAAATAACAATGCAATAAGTTATATAAAGTGATAAAAAATTAACAAAATTATTGAATAAATTATTAGATAAATTTGAAAAACAGTAGATTAAAGTGATGTAAACATATGTAAAAGTAGGAAATGAAGATTACAAAAAAAAATAATTTGAAAATGGATCAGGAATTCATAAAGAAGTAGACGACAAGGATATATTAAAGCTACAATAAAAATTAAAAATTAAAATGTACCTGTTCGCAGGTGTCATCATCCTCAACTTTGTTAAAATAATGTATTTAAAATATTATTAATAGAAGGCCTTTCGGAAGTTAACTTCCATCATCAGCAGGATGGGTATGTGCTACTAGTTGTTGTATTTAGTATCTAAGATGCTGTAGATGTTATATGATCTTGATTCATTGCTAGTAGGAACTAACTGAATTTTAATTATCTCTTATAAGGGATTGTACATTTGGGTGTGTTCTCATTTAGTAGCAAGGTGTTGTTGATTTCTTTCATGATTTCAATCCCTTATACGAGTTAGTTAAAAACCAGCCAGTTCCTACTGGAGACACATCAAGACCATCAATGTCTACAGCGTCTATAATACAACTAGTAGCACATACTCATCCTACTGATGATGGAAGTTAACTTCAGAAAGGCCTCCAATTAATAATATTTTAAATACATTATTTTAACAAAGTTGAGGATGACGGTACCTGCCAACAGGTACACTTTAATTTTTTAATTTTATCTTATGACTTTTTACCTCAACTGAATTTGGTATGAATTTTATTAGTATTGAAGCTACAATAATTATTAGCAACCTGGATATATTAATACTTGAAGGAAAAACTTTGTACCCCTTTTTAAGCAGATTGCACGCACGGAGGAGTGTGATATTTGGCATAATTAAAGTTCATACAGAGAAGGAGAGCAGAAAAATAAAATTTATATATAATATGTGTTACAAATAAATTAAATTAAACAAAATAAAATAAATTGTCTGTAAGGAATTTATGTGTATTACTCATTCATTTGTTTATGTTCATACTGAAAGTGCATTGTAAAAAGAAAATTGTGCAGCAGCGATGTGAATTGACTTACTCTCGCATATTTATTATCAGTGGTTTAAAAAAGAGAGTACATTTTATTATTTAAATTTAAATTAAACCCTGTCTAATCTTGGTTTCAGTAATTTCATTACATTTTTGTTATATTTACACATTTGCACCTACTTCCATTATTCCTCGACACATTGACGGGTCGGAGTGAGAGACAAAGAAGAAGGGATATATATTCCCGTACACATAACAATAGGCCAAATGAAAATTTAAACAGTATAAATAGTATACAAATGTCAAATGACGTATTATTGTTTTTTTAATATGGCTTAGCCAAGCTATACCACATATTTCCTATCGTTTGTATTTTTAAAAATAAATTGAACATTAATGCAAAATGATGTATTTGTGACAAACTTAAAAAAAAGAATGAATTGTGGTCGAATTTTGACCGCTGGGCGAGCACTAGTATATTTTAGTTCATGATTTTGTTCACTATATTTACTGTTATTAAAACAAAACATTATGTTGATAGGAATCCCTGGTAGACCCGGTGACAGAGGACTGCCTGGTTTGGACGGTACTCCAGGTATTCCAGGAATTAAGGGTGAAAGTGGCAGAATAGGTCGCGATGGAGCACCAGGACCTCCAGGATTACAAGGACCTCGAGGAGAAATGGGACTGGATGGAATTGCTGGAGCCATAGTAAGTAAAACTTGAACCATTTATAAAATTCAATCTTATAAACATCTTTTATGTTTTTTATTATTAATTTAATACTTCTTACTGAAGGAAAAGACATATAAGAGAAGAATTGGAGTGTTCAGATAGCTCAGTGGTAGAGCATTGGCCTAGAAAGCAAAAGGTCCTGAGTTCAAACCCCGGTCTGAACGTATAATTTTTCTCTTCAAATATAATTTGTCCATCAATGAGAAGTGTTAAATTAATGATAAAAACGTAGAAAAATGTATGTCTGAACTTTTATTTGAACCTGAAACCAGATGCAGTGAGTGTTTAGCCATTATCTATTATCTTCTAAAATCATTAGGTGTAGGAGTTCACCTGAAATAAAAATTTAAAAATCACTCTTGCGGTCACAATTTTCAATGTTTCACAACAAAACTCAGAATATTAAAATAATCTGAGGCAGGTATTATCCAAAAATAAATGAAATCTTGCCGTTAGAAGTGGGGGTTTATTTGAAATCCAAAATTAAAAAAAAATACCTATACGACTGGACCGATTTTGATAAAATTTTGTGTGTGTGTTTGAGTGGGTCCCTGGATGGTTTGGATTCACAATTGGACCCAATAGGTGGCGCTGTGATCGGATAATATTAATTTTTTATGTCATATATAGTCATCTGCATTACTGACATTCCATGTGACATCATCATGCACGCTTCTTGAGCCACAACAGATGGCAGTGAGCAGTTTTCCTGCAAACTTATAATTTAGTGAATTTTATGCTTATAAAAGTAATTTATATTTTTATCATCTGACCATGACATGAGAATTATACATTCGAGCAAGACAACATCTGCCGTGTTTGCTAGTAAAACATAAATATTAAAAATGTGATATTGTGACATTACAGGGAGCACGAGGTGACATAGGACCGAAAGGAGAGCCTGGGAGACCTTGTGAAGACCAGCCTGATTACTTGACAGGTATACTCCTGGTGAAACACAGTCAGACAGCACAAGTGCCCCTCTGCGAGTCTGGACACATCAAGCTCTGGGAAGGCTACAGTCTGCTGTACATAGAAGGAAACGAGAAGGCCCACCACCAAGATCTAGGTTTGTATCATCATCTCTGAGTCTGGGCCTCCCTCTCCCCCAGTTCTTATATCTATACTTTTTTTTTGGGATTCTCTTATCATTTATCCTCATTAAGTCTTTACCTTGTCGTGGTGGAGTGCCTTGCGCGCTTAAATGATCCCCTTTACCTTGTCGTGGTGGAGTGCCTTGCGCGCTTAAATGATCCCCTTTACCTTGTCGTGGTGGAGTGCCTTGCATGCTTAAATGATCCCCTTTACCTTGTCGTGGTGGAGTGCCTTGCGCGCTTAAATGATCCCCTTTACCTTGTCGTGGTGGAGTGCCTTGCATGCTTAAATGATCCCCTTTACCTTGTCATGGTGGAGTGCCTTGCATGCTTAAATGATCCCCTTTACCTTGTCGTGGTGGAGTGCCTTGCATGCTTAAATGATCCCCTTTACCTTGTCATGGTGGAGTGCCTTGCATGCTTAAATGATCCCCTTTACCTTGTCGTGGTGGAGTGCCTTGCATGCTTAAATGATCCCCTTTACCTTGTCGTGGTGGAGTGCCTTGCATGCTTAAATGATCCCCTTTACCTTGTCGTGGTGGAGTGCCTTGCGCGCTTAAATGATCCCCTTTACCTTGTCGTGGTGGAGTGCCTTGCATGCTTAAATGATCCCCTTTACCTTGTCGTGGTGGAGTGCCTTGCATGCTTAAATGATCCCCTTTACCTTGTCGTGGTGGAGTGCCTTGCACGCTTAAATGATCCCCTTTACCTTGTCGTGGTGGAGTGCCTTGCGCGCTTAAATGATCCCCTTTACCTTGTCGTGGTGGAGTGCCTTGCGCACTTAAATGATCCCCTTTACCTTGTCGTGGTGGAGTGCCTTGCATGCTTAAATGATCCCCTTTACCTTGTCGTGGTGGAGTGCCTTGCGCGCTTAAATGATCCCCTTTACCTTGTCGTGGTGGAGTGCCTTGCGCGCTTAAATGATCCCCTTTACCTTGTCGTGGTGGAGTGCCTTGCATGCTTAAATGATCCCCTTTACCTTGTCGTGGTGGAGTGCCTTGCGCGCTTAAATGATCCCCTTTACCTTGTCGTGGTGGAGTGCCTTGCGCACTTAAATGATTCCCTTTACCTTGTCGTGGTGGAGTGCCTTGCGTGCTTAAATGATCCCCTTTACCTTGTCGTGGTGGAGTGCCTTGCATGCTTAAATGATCCCCTTTACCTTGTCGTGGTGGAGTGCCTTGCGCGCTTAAATGATCCCCTTTACCTTGTCGTGGTGGAGTGCCTTGCGCGCTTAAATGATCCCCTTTACCTTGTCGTGGTGGAGTGCCTTGCATGCTTAAATGATCCCCTTTACCTTGTCGTGGTGGAGTGCCTTGCGCGCTTAAATGATCCCCTTTACCTTGTCGTGGTGGAGTGCCTTGCATGCTTAAATGATCCCCTTTACCTTGTCGTGGTGGAGTGCCTTGCGCGCTTAAATGATCCCGTTTACCTTGTCGTGGTGGAGTGCCTTGCGCGCTTAAATGATCCCCTTTACCTTGTCGTGGTGGAGTGCCTTGCATGCTTAAATGATCCCCTTTACCTTGTCGTGGTGGAGTGCCTTGCGCGCTTAAATGATCCCCTTTACCTTGTTGTGGTGGAGTGCCTTGCGCGCTTAAATGATCCCATTTACCTTGTCGTGGTGGAGTGCCTTGCGCGCTTGAATGATCCCCTTTACCTTGTCGTGGTGGAGTGCCTTGCATGCTTAAATGATCCCCTTTACCTTGTCGTGGTGGAGTGCCTTGCGCGCTTAAATGATCCCCTTTACCTTGTCGTGGTGGAGTGCCTTGCGTGCTTAAATGATCCCCTTTACCTTGTCGTGGTGGAGTGCCTTGCATGCTTAAATGATCCCCTTTACCTTGTCGTGGTGGAGTGCCTTGCGCGCTTAAATGATCCCCTTTACCTTGTCGTGGTGGAGTGCCTTGCGCGCTTAAATGATCCCCTTTACCTTGTCGTGGTGGAGTGTCTTGCATGCTTAAATGATCCCCTTTACCTTGTCGTGGTGGAGTGCCTTGCGCGCTTAAATGATCCCCTTTACCTTGTCGTGGTGGAGTGCCTTGCATGCTTAAATGATCCCCTTTACCTTGTCGTGGTGGAGTGCCTTGCGCGCTTAAATGATCCCCTTTACCTTGTCGTGGTGGAGTGCCTTGCGCGCTTAAATGATCCCCTTTACCTTGTCGTGGTGGAGTGCCTTGCATGCTTAAATGATCCCCTTTACCTTGTCGTGGTGGAGTGCCTTGCGCGCTTAAATGATCCCCTTTACCTTGTCGTGGTGGAGTGCCTTGCGCGCTTAAATGATCCCCTTTACCTTGTCGTGGTGGAGTGCCTTGCGCGCTTGAATGATCCCCTTTACCTTGTCGTGGTGGAGTGCCTTGCATGCTTAAATGATCCCCTTTACCTTGTCGTGGTGGAGTGCCTTGCGCGCTTAAATGATCCCCTTTACCTTGTCGTGGTGGAGTGCCTTGCGCTATTAAATGATCCCCTTTACCTTGTCGTGGTGGAGTGCCTTGCATGCTTAAATGATCCGCTTTACCTTGTCGTGGTGGAGTGCCTTGCATGCTTAAATGATCCCCTTTACCTTGTCGTGGTGGAGTGCCTTGCATGCTTAAATGATCCCCTTTACCTTGTCATGGTGGAGTGCCTTGCATGCTTAAATGATCCCCTTTACCTTGTCGTGGTGGAGTGCCTTGCATGCTTAAATGATCCCCTTTACCTTGTCGTGGTGGAGTGCCTTGCATGCTTAAATGATCCCCTTTGCCTTGTCGTGGTGGAGTGCCTTGCACGCTTAAATGATCCCCTTTACCTTGTCGTGGTGGAGTGCCTTGCGTGCTTAAATGATCCCCTTTACCTTGTCGTGGTGGAGTGCCTTGCATGCTTAAATTATCCCCTTTACCTTGTCGTGGTGGAGTGCCTTGCACGCTTAAATGATCCCCTTTACCTTGTCGTGGTGGAGTGCCTTGCGCGCTTAAATGATCCCTTTACCTTGTCGTGGTGGAGTGCCTTGCGCACTTAAATGATCCCCTTTACCTTGTCGTGGTGGAGTGCCTTGCATGCTTAAATGATCCCCTTTACCTTGTCGTGGTGGAGTGCCTTGCGCGCTTAAATGATCCCCTTTACCTTGTCGTGGTGGAGTGCCTTGCGCGCTTAAATGATCCCCTTTACCTTGTCGTGGTGGAGTGCCTTGCATGCTTAAATGATCCCCTTTACCTTGTCGTGGTGGAGTGCCTTGCGCGCTTAAATGATCCCCTTTACCTTGTCGTGGTGGAGTGCCTTGCGCACTTAAATGATTCCCTTTACCTTGTCGTGTGTGGAGTGCCTTGCGTGCTTAAATGATCCCCTTTACCTTGTCGTGGTGGAGTGCCTTGCATGCTTAAATGATCCCCTTTACCTTGTCGTGGTGGAGTGCCTTGCGCGCTTAAATGATCCCCTTTACCTTGTCGTGGTGGAGTGCCTTGCGCGCTTAAATGATCCCCTTTACCTTGTCGTGGTGGAGTGGTGCTTTGCATGCTTAAATGATCCCCTTTACCTTGTCGTGTGGTGAGTGCCTTGCGCGCTTAAATGATCCCCTTTACCTTGTCGTGGTGGAGTGCCTTTGCATGCTTAAATGATCCCCTTTCCTTGTCGTGGTGGAGTGCCTTGCGCGCTTAAATGATCCCCTTTACCTTGTCGTGGTGGAGTGCCTTGCGCGCTTAAATGATCCCCTTTACCTTGTCGTGGTGGAGTGCCTTGCATGCTTAAATGATCCCCTTTACCTTGTCGTGGTGGAGTGCCTTGCGCGCTTAAATGATCCCCTTTACCTTGTTGTGGTGGAGTGCCTTGCGCGCTTAAATGATCCCCTTTACCTTGTCGTGGTGGAGTGCCTTGCGCGCTTGAATTATCCCCTTTACCTTGTCGTGGTGGAGTGCCTTGCATGCTTAAATGATCCCCTTTACCTTGTCGTGGTGGAGTGCCTTGCGCGCTTAAATGATCCCCTTTACCCTTGTCGTGGTGGAGTGCCTTGCGCGCTTAAATGATCCCCTTTACCTTGTCGTGGTGGAGTGCCTTGCGTGCTTAAATGATCCCCTTTACCTTGTTGTGGTGGAGTGCCTTGCATGCTTAAATGATCCCCTTTACCTTGTCGTGGTGGAGTGCCTTGCGCGCTTAAATGATCCCCTTTACCTTGTCGTGGTGGAGTGCCTTGCGCGCTTAAATGATCCCCTTTACCTTGTCGTGGTGGAGTGCCTTGCGCGCTTAAATGATCCCCTTTACCTTGTCGTGGTGGAGTGCCTTGCATGCTTAAATGATCCCCTTTACCTTGTCGTGGTGGAGTGCCTTGCATGCTTAAATGATCCCCTTTACCTTGTCGTGGTGGAGTGCCTTGCGCGCTTAAATGATCCCCTTTACCTTGTCGTGGTGGAGTGCCTTGCATGCTTAAATGATCCCCTTTACCTTGTCGTGGTGGAGTGCCTTGCATGCTTAAATGATCCCCTTTACCTTGTCGTGGTGGAGTGCCTTGCGCGCTTGAATGATCCCTTTACCTTGTCGTGGTGGAGTGCCTTGCATGCTTAAATGATCCCCTTTACCTTGTCGTGGTGGAGTGCCTTGCACGCTTAAATGATCCCCTTTACCTTGTCGTGGTGGAGTGCCTTGCGCGCTTAAATGATCCCCTTTACCTTGTCGTGGTGGAGTGCCTTGCATGCTTAAATGATCCCCTTTACCTTGTCGTGGTGGAGTGCCTTGCATGCTTAAATGATCCCCTTTACCTTGTCGTGGTGGAGTGCCTTGCACGCTTAAATGATCCTCTTTACCTTGTCGTGGTGGAGTGCCTTGCACGCTTAAATGATCCCCTTTACCTTGTCGTGGTGGAGTGCCTTGCGCGCTTAAATGATCCCCTTTACCTTGTCGTGGTGGAGTGCCTTGCGTGCTTAAATGATCCCCTTTACCTTGTCGTGGTGGAGTGCCTTGCATGCTTAAATGATCCCCTTTACCTTGTCGTGGTGGAGTGCCTTGCATGCTTAAATGATCCCCTTTACCTTGTCGTGGTGGAGTGCCTTGCGCGCTTGAATGATCCCCTTTACCTTGTCGTGGTGGAGTGCCTTGCATGCTTAAATGATCCCCTTTACCTTGTCGTGGTGGAGTGCCTTGCACGCTTAAATGATCCCCTTTACCTTGTCGTGGTGGAGTGCCTTGCGCGCTTAAATGATCCCCTTTACCTTGTCGTGGTGGAGTGCCTTGCATGCTTAAATGATCCCCTTTACCTTGTCGTGGTGGAGTGCCTTGCACGCTTAAATGATCCCCTTTACCTTGTCGTGGTGGAGTGCCTTGCGCGCTTAAATGATCCCCTTTACCTTGTCGTGGTGGAGTGCCTTGCATGCTTAAATGATCCCCTTACCTTGTCGTGGTGGAGTGCCTTGCACGCTTAAATGATCCCCTTTACCTTGTCGTGGAGGAGTGCCTTGCGCGCTTAAATGATCCCCTTTACCTTGTCGTGGTGGAGTGCCTTGCATGCTTAAATGATCCCCTTTACCTTGTCGTGGTGGAGTGCCTTGCGCGCTTGAATGATCCCCTTTACCTTGTCGTGGTGGAGTGCTTGCATGCTTAAATGATCCCCTTTACCTTGTCGTGGTGGAGTGCCTTGCATGCTTAAATGATCCCCTTTACCTTGTCGTGGTGGAGTGCTTGCGCGCTTGAATGATCCCCTTTACCTTGTCGTGGTGGAGTGCCTTGCATGCTTAAATGATCCCCTTTACCTTGTCGTGGTGGAGTGCCTTGCGCGCTTAAATGATCCCCTTTACCTTGTCGTGGTGGAGTGCCTTGCATGCTTAAATGATCCCCTTTACCTTGTCGTGGTGGAGTGCCTTGCATGCTTAAATGATCCCCTTTACCTTGTCGTGGTGGAGTGCCTTGCGCGCTTAAATGATCCCCTTTACCTTGTCGTGGTGGAGTGCCTTGCATGCTTAAATGATCCCCTTTACCTTGTCGTGGTGGAGTGCCTTGCATGCTTAAATGATCCCCTTTACCTTGTCGTGGTGGAGTGCCTTGCATGCTTAAATGATCCCCTTTACCTTGTCGGGTGGAGTGCCTTGCATGCTTAAATGATCCCCTTTACCTTGTCGTGGTGGTGGAGTGCCTTGCATGCTTAAATGATCCCCTTTACCTTGTCGTGGTGGAGTGCCTTGCATGCTTAAATGATCCCCTTTACCTTGTCGTGGTGGAGTGCCTTGCACGCTTAAATGATCCCCTTTACCTTGTCGTGGTGGAGTGCCTTGCGTGCTTAAATGATCCCCTTTACCTTGTCGTGGTGGAGTGCCTTGCATGCTTAAATTATCCCCTTTACCTTGTCGTGGTGGAGTGCCTTGCACGCTTAAATGATCCCCTTTACCTTGTCGTGGTGGAGTGCCTTGCGCGCTTAAATGATCCCCTTTACCTTGTCGTGGTGGAGTGCCTTGCGCACTTAAATGATCCCCTTTACCTTGTCGTGGTGGAGTGCCTTGCATGCTTAAATGATCCCCTTTACCTTGTCGTGGTGGAGTGCCTTGCGCGCTTAAATGATCCCCTTTACCTTGTCGTGGTGGAGTGTGCCTCTTGCGCGCTAAATGATCCCCTTTACCTTGTCGTGGTGGAGTGCCTTGCATGCTTAAATGATCCCTTTACCTTGTCGTGGGGTGGAGTGCCTTGCGCGCTTAAATGATCCCCTTTACCTTGTCGTGGTGGAGTGCCTTGCGCACTTAAATGATTCCCTTTACCTTGTCGTGGTGGAGTGCCTTGCGTGCTTAAATGATCCCCTTTACCTTGTCGTGGTGGAGTGCCTTGCATGCTTAAATGATCCCCTTTACCTTGTCGTGGTGGAGTGCCTTGCGCGCTTAAATGATCCCCTTTACCTTGTCGTGGTGGAGTGCCTTGCGCGCTTAAATGATCCCCTTTACCTTGTCGTGGTGGAGTGCCTTGCATGCTTAAATGATCCCCTTTACCTTGTCGTGGTGGAGTGCCTTGCGCGCTTAAATGATCCCCTTTACCTTGTCGTGGTGGAGTGCCTTGCATGCTTAAATGATCCCCTTTACCTTGTCGTGGTGGAGTGCCTTGCGCGCTTAAATGATCCCCTTTACCTTGTCGTGGTGGAGTGCCT
This sequence comes from Diploptera punctata, assembly GCA_030220185.1. Taxonomy (NCBI): domain Eukaryota; kingdom Metazoa; phylum Arthropoda; class Insecta; order Blattodea; family Blaberidae; genus Diploptera; species Diploptera punctata. The sequence goes on from JASPKZ010008183.1 coordinate 178,090, forward strand.
TGCGCGCTTAAATGATCCCCTTTACCTTGTCGTGGTGGAGTGCCTTGCATGCTTAAATGATCCCCTTTACCTTGTCGTGGTGGAGTGCCTTGCGCGCTTAAATGATCCCCTTTACCTTGTTGTGGTGGAGTGCCTTGCGCGCTTAAATGATCCCCTTTACCTTGTCGTGGTGGAGTGCCTTGCGCGCTTGAATTATCCCCTTTACCTTGTCGTGGTGGAGTGCCTTGCATGCTTAAATGATCCCCTTTACCTTGTCGTGGTGGAGTGCCTTGCGCGCTTAAATGATCCCCTTTACCTTGTCGTGGTGGAGTGCCTTGCGCGCTTAAATGATCCCCTTTACCTTGTCGTGGTGGAGTGCCTTGCGTGCTTAAATGATCCCCTTTACCTTGTTGTGGTGGAGTGCCTTGCATGCTTAAATGATCCCCTTTACCTTGTCGTGGTGGAGTGCCTTGCGCGCTTAAATGATCCCCTTTACCTTGTCGTGGTGGAGTGCCTTGCGCGCTTAAATGATCCCCTTTACCTTGTCGTGGTGGAGTGCCTTGCGCGCTTAAATGATCCCCTTTACCTTGTCGTGGTGGAGTGCCTTGCATGCTTAAATGATCCCCTTTACCTTGTCGTGGTGGAGTGCCTTGCATGCTTAAATGATCCCCTTTACCTTGTCGTGGTGGAGTGCCTTGCGCGCTTAAATGATCCCCTTTACCTTGTCGTGGTGGAGTGCCTTGCATGCTTAAATGATCCCCTTTACCTTGTCGTGGTGGAGTGCCTTGCATGCTTAAATGATCCCCTTTACCTTGTCGTGGTGGAGTGCCTTGCGCGCTTGAATGATCCCCTTTACCTTGTCGTGGTGGAGTGCCTTGCATGCTTAAATGATCCCCTTTACCTTGTCGTGGTGGAGTGCCTTGCACGCTTAAATGATCCCCTTTACCTTGTCGTGGTGGAGTGCCTTGCGCGCTTAAATGATCCCCTTTACCTTGTCGTGGTGGAGTGCCTTGCATGCTTAAATGATCCCCTTTACCTTGTCGTGGTGGAGTGCCTTGCATGCTTAAATGATCCCCTTTACCTTGTCGTGGTGGAGTGCCTTGCACGCTTAAATGATCCTCTTTACCTTGTCGTGGTGGAGTGCCTTGCACGCTTAAATGATCCCCTTTACCTTGTCGTGGTGGAGTGCCTTGCGCGCTTAAATGATCCCCTTTACCTTGTCGTGGTGGAGTGCCTTGCGTGCTTAAATGATCCCCTTTACCTTGTCGTGGTGGAGTGCCTTGCATGCTTAAATGATCCCCTTTACCTTGTCGTGGTGGAGTGCCTTGCATGCTTAAATGATCCCCTTTACCTTGTCGTGGTGGGAGTGCCTTGCGCGCTTGAATGATCCCCTTTACCTTGTCGTGGTGGAGTGCCTTGCATGCTTAAATGATCCCCTTTACCTTGTCGTGGTGGAGTGCCTTGCACGCTTAATGATCCCTCTTACCTTGTCGTGGTGGAGTGCCTTGCGCGCTTAAATGATCCCCTTTACCTTGTCGTGGTGGAGTGCCTTGCATGCTTAAATGATCCCCTTTACCTTGTCGTGGTGGAGTGCCTTGCACGCTTAAATGATCCCTTTACCTTGTCGTGGTGGAGTGCCTTGCGCGCTTAAATGATCCCCTTTACCTTGTCGTGGTGGAGTGCCTTGCATGCTTAAATGATCCCCTTTACCTTGTCGTGGTGGAGTGCCTTGCACGCTTAAATGATCCCCTTTACCTTGTCGTGGTGGAGTGCCTTGCGCGCTTAAATGATCCCCTTTACCTTGTCGTGGTGGAGTGCCTTGCATGCTTAAATGATCCCCTTTACCTTGTCGTGGTGGAGTGCCTTGCGCGCTTGAATGATCCCCTTTACCTTGTCGTGGTGGAGTGCCTTGCATGCTTAAATGATCCCCTTTACCTTGTCGTGGTGGAGTGCCTTGCATGCTTAAATGATCCCCTTTACCTTGTCGTGGTGGAGTGCCTTGCGCGCTTGAATGATCCCCTTTACCTTGTCGTGGTGGAGTGCCTTGCATGCTTAAATGATCCCCTTTACCTTGTCGTGGTGGAGTGCCTTGCGCGCTTAAATGATCCCCTTACCTTGTCGTGGTGGAGTGCCTTGCGCGCTTAAATGATCCCCTTTACCTTGTCGTGGTGGAGTGCCTTGCGCGCTTAAATGATCCCCTTTACCTTGTCGTGGTGGAGTGCCTTGCATGCTTAAATGATCCCCTTTACCTTGTCGTGGTGGAGTGCCTTGCATGCTTAAATGATCCCCTTTACCTTGTCGTGGTGGAGTGCCTGCGCGCTTAAATGATCCCCTTTACCTTGTCGTGGTGGAGTGCCTTGCATGCTTAAATGATCCCCTTTACCTTGTCGTGGTGGAGTGCCTTGCATGCTTAAATGATCCCCTTTACCTTGTCGTGGTGGAGTGCCTTGCATGCTTAAATGATCCCCTTTACCTTGTCGTGGTGGAGTGCCTTGCATGCTTAAATGATCCCCTTTACCTTGTCGTGGTGGAGTGCCTTGCATGCTTAAATGATCCCCTTTACCTTGTCGTGGTGGAGTGCCTTGCATGCTTAAATGATCCCCTTTACCTTGTCGTGGTGGAGTGCCTTGCATGCTTAAATGATCCCCTTTACCTTGTCGTGGTGGAGTGCCTTGCATGCTTAAATGATCCCCTTTACCTTGTCGTGGTGGAGTGCCTTGCATGCTTAAATGATCCCCTTTACCTTGTCGTGGTGGAGTGCCTTGCATGCTTAAATGATCCCCTTTACCTTGTCGTGGTGGAGTGCCTTGCATGCTTAAATGATCCCCTTTACCTTGTCGTGGTGGAGTGCCTTGCATGCTTAAATGATCCCCTTTACCTTGTCGTGGTGGAGTGCCTTGCATGCTTAAATGATCCCCTTTACCTTGTCGTGGTGGAGTGCCTTGCATGCTTAAATGATCCCGAGAGCTATGCCAGCGGTAACATTGCTGCTGATAGGGTTACCCATGCCGGACTGGTCGAAGATGATAAGCCAGACGAAAAAATCCTTGGTTGAAAGAGTGACGATCTTTCACTGTAAAAGTACAACTGTCAAGAAATGCGGACATGGGTTCAAGTAGGGTAAAATTCTCCGGAGATAAAATAGTCTCCCATTTGGTTCTCCGGGTGGGGACTACTTGAGGGAACCCATGCCAAAGGCTCAAACAACTGCAATGGGCAGGACATGTGGCACATATGGGGGATGAAAGAGGTGCACGGAAGCTTCTTGTAGGAAAACTTGAGGGAAAATGCTGAGTTAGTAGACCAAGAATGAGATGGGAGAATAAAATTATTCATGATTTGAGGGAAGTAGATTATACAGGGGATGATTGGAAATATTAGCTCAGGATAGGGATGTATGGAGAGCTTATGTCTTTGTGGCCGTGAACAGAGCCAGTGAGTGAGTTAAGTGTCCTGTACACCTGAATGCACTTCTTATCTTACCTCATAGTTTGTTTTTTTAAACATGGAAACTGCATAAGAATTAAATGAATCGTGATTTCTTCTTACCTCATACTTCTATGTTTTTTTAAACACAGCGCTGCAGTATCAGCGACCATCATCACCAACCTCAGCTGTTTTCACGGCTGTCAATTTTTTCTTTTGCCGGTAATTATCCAAACCTCCATCTGGTGTTCTTTTGAAGGAATCATTTTCTAAACTGCCATCTGTTGTATTTTTGAAGAACTTTGTAATCAAGCTCGGTTCGTCTGGAATCTCAAAGTTCATGGTTCTATTATGGTTTTTTAATACTAGAACCATGAACTTTGAGCTTCCAGATGAACCGAGCTTGATTACAAAGTTCTTCAAAAATACAACAGATGGCAGTTTAGAAAATTATTTCTTCAAAAGAACAGAATTGAATATCTCAAAAAGCTCTACAAAAAGTCTGCGACAGCATATGTTTATTTCTTACGGATAACTCACAATAACAATTTTTGTCTTTCATTGATGCCAAGAAGATCGAGACAAGTACGTAGATTCCTGCGCAAGCATAGCAGCACATGGCGGGTATTCTTTTACGGATAACGAATTTTGTCTTTTAGCTCATTTATGCCAAGAAGATCGGGATGAGTAGATTTCCGAACAACACCGGGTAAACAGCATAGGGTATCTAAAAATAATTACGATATAAATTTTTCCTCTTACGTATTTAACTAAACATAACAGCACATTAATTTTCATTTATTTAGGCGTAGCAGCGCACACCGGGTATAAGCTAGTTAATAATAAAATGATATGAAAGTTGGAATTTGAATTGGGAAGTAAATGAAGCACTGGTGGAAAGTAAATTAATAAAATAAGTTACAATAAAATAAAATAAATCACATAGATAGAATGCAATTATTTCAATTGAATCATGGTCTTTTCTTAATCCATGTCCATTTTTGCTTTTATTATTTCTATTTTACTTTCTTTCTGGTTAGTTTTTTTCATACTTCTATTTTATTAACATTAATAATACTGTTTCAGGTTTTGCCGGATCTTGTATAAGAAAATTCAGCACAATGCCATTCCTTTTCTGTGATTTCAACAACGTGTGTAACTACGCCAGTCGTAATGATAAATCCTACTGGCTATCTACAAGTGCACCAATACCAATGATGCCTGTGGAAGAAATCACTATACGACAATATATTTCAAGGTTGGTGCTCCTGTTTAGTTATTCCCCACATTGTAACTCACTGTCGTCAACAGGTTGATTTGTCTGATTCATCCGAGGCTCTGTTTTTAGACAGATTTCTAACATTCTTAAATAAACTATGGGAAGGGAGAGACATTCCTGTAATTTGGACAAAATCTATCGTAATACCAATATTTAAAAAAGGAGACAAGAAAAACTGTGAAAATTACAGAGGCATCAGCTTACTAAATACTGGATACAAATATTTAATTTTAGGAGTTATATTTTGAGGTTATTTTAATTATATTATTTTTAGTCTGAACATCTTACCTCAATATTAATGTTGATTTGTTCTTGAACATGTTGAACAAATCAACATTAATATTGAGCTAAGATGTTCACACTAAAAATAATATAACTGGGTACAAAATTTACGCCAATATAATTAAGAACAAATTATACAAACATCTTAACAGCCTCCTCAGCGAAGAACAGAATGGCTTTCGTAAAGGTTGATCCTGCTGTGATGATTATTTCTCCACGAAATTATTAATAGTAAAACACAGGGAGTTCAATGTAGAAACACATTTAGCTTTTGTGGACTTCAAAAAAGCCTTCAACAAAATCAATAGGAATAAACTGTTGGAAATTTTACCTGACAACAATCTACCATAACAGCATATTTTAAATTTATACAATATATATAAAACAAATTTGATTTCAGTTCGAATCAATAACACACAAACAGAATGGACCAAAATTAATAGGGGCGTAAGACAAGGATGTGGCCTCTCGCCCTTGCTCTTTATCACATACATGGATAGAATACTCCAAGATTGGCGACAGATGAGACACGGTTCTATTTGAATTAATAGAAACCTAAAAATAGTCTCCTTGCTTTTTGCAGATGATTTGATATTAATAGCTCCAACAGAAACAGATTTACAGTATTCTATACACAATTTTAATATAATTGCAAAAAGGTACAATATGGAAATCAATACAAAGAAAACTAAAGTGATGGCCTTTTGTGGGAAATACCCTATACCTAGCAAAATTGTTTTGGATGATGAAATTTTAGAATGAGTAAACGAATTTAATTATTTGGGTTATAATTTAACATTTCTCAAAGAAAATCACGAATTTCACAAAAACAATGGGGATAATTAACAGTATAATGAAACCATCTTTAGTACACACAAGATTACAGCTTTATAAGGTTCTCGCAAGACCAGTATTAAGATATGGTAGTGAAGCATGGACAATACGAAGAAGAGATGAAAGCCGATTAACAGCAAATGAGATGCGATTTATGCGCCGTACAGCAGGCTACACAAAGTGGGACCATAAAATAAATGAGGAAATTATGGAAGAGTTGGATGTAGAACCCATTCTTCACCATATACAAAACTACCAGAACAACTGGAAAGCCCAACTTCAATGAATGCCGTCTCATAGAATTCCAAAAGCCATGCTTTGCTACTGCCCCCAAGGCAAAAGATCGCTGGGACGTCCAAAAAAGCGGTGGATGGAAAACTCCTGTTTGAGACCGTAGCAGGCCACACGGCCTAATACTTGCTTGGATGATGTAACGTAAGTGTGTGTTATTTGTTTTAGATGTGTTGTCTGTGAAGCCCCAGCAAATGTGATAGCAGTACATAGTCAGTCAATTAATGTCCCTGAATGTCCATTCGGCTGGTCTGGTTTATGGATAGGATACAGTTTTGTTATGGTGAGTAGTTTTATTGTTTTAAATATATAACATTAACTTCAACTGTGCAAAGTATTCTCCACATACTTTTATTTATTAAATATATCTCTTTACTAACTCTTCCAATTAGCAAGTAAAAGTTAGTAAGAAGATATTTTTATTATTGATTTAACACTTCTCACTGAAGGATAAATTATATTTGAAGAGGAAAATTTTCACCTAGACCGAGACTTGAACCCGGGACCTTTGGCTTTCTGGGCCAAATGCTCTACCAACTGAGCTACCGAAGCGAGTTGCGATCTAGATGCAAATTTTTCTCTTATATACATTGTAATTCCCTCGCGCCAAATGCTTTGAAACCTTAGCTTCTATCTTTGCAAATGGCGGCTTTTTGTTTAAGAAGACATTTATTGGGAATTTAAGGATAAATTATATTTGAAAAGAAACATTTTTTTTTTTTTTTGCTTTATAAAGTAGTGTTAAATTCCCAATAAACATCTTCTTAACTAATAAGCCGCCATTTGTAAAGATAGAACAAAGGTTTCAAAGCATTTGGCACGAGGGAATTACAACGTATATAAGAGAAAAAATTTGCGTCAATTTGCATCTAGATCGCAACTTGCCTCAGTAGCTCAGTTGGTAGAGAATTTGGCCCGAGTCTCGGTCGAGGCGAATATTTTTTCTCTTCAAATATAGTAATAAGATATTACAGTTGGTATGCATAATTACTATTCTCAAGGCAAAAGATCTCTGGGACATCCAAAAAAAGTGTTGGATGGAAAATTCCCCTTTGAGACCGCAACAGCCAGATGACCTAGTACTTGCATGGATGACGATGATCTTACTACTAGGGTTCACATGTTTATAACCTAAAAAATATGGAAATATGCCCTTAAAAGTTATGTAATTTGGTCTAAAAAGGAAAGAAATATGACATATGTATCTATCATTGAAGTAACAACCCAATGTTGGTCGTTAGCCCCTCCTTTGTTAGGAGTTACTAGATCAAGTTAATTTAGTTACATTTATTTACCCATAGATGTCATGGATGACATGCAGTCAACATACTGACCCAATGAGACATCTAGCAGGCATTACTAGGAAATGAGGTCGGTAAATTTTGCCCAGAGGTCTTTTCATTTAGGCTTAAGGATCTTTATCAAGCCTGAAAATTTTCGGAGTCAGGACCCACGGCTTGAAGTCCCTCACAGAGAACTTGGGTTTTTCAATCCTAAAAAAATCCATCGACCCTGGCCAGGTTTGAACCTGTGACCCTTGGAACCAGAGGCAAGGAGCATAACCACTAATATGACATACTTTTATGTAAAGACGTTTGTTATGTCATCGATACGCATAACAATGTCTGACGCATCCTTCCTTATGTCTCTTCACTGTAACATCTGATACACATAATAATTTTTTTTCAAAATCTACTACTCGTAATTTTCAAGATGTGATGGCCAACTTTAATTTTTTTAAATAGGAACAATTTACATTTTGTGTCGCAAATGTTGCGTTATCTATGCCTATGCACAACTGACTGTTTTATTGACTTCCAAACCTACGAACAGAGTGCTCTATGAAACATTTGAGGAGAAAAATTATATGCTCAGACTGGGACTTGAACCCAGGACCTTTGGCTTTTTAGGCCATTATTCTACCGACTGAGCTACCTGAGTAAGTTCCAATCTAAATGCAAATTCTTCTTTTATATACACTGTTAATTACCACGCACCAAATGCTATGAAACTGTTTCCTTCTATGGCAGTTTCTTTATTAACACTCTGTATGCCCTCTTGTGTCAGAGATTTAAATCGCACCCGCCGATGTGATCGGTTTTGCAAGTAGTTTAAGTATTTATATATTAAATTTGGGAATTTTTAACATTATGAGGTTCTATTAATAATAATTAAATGAATCGTGATTTTTTCTTACCTCATACATCTATGTTTCTTTAAACACAGCACTGCAGTATCGGCGACACTTTGTCGTCGTCAGCTGTTGACGACAAAGTGTCGCCGATACTGCAGTGCTGTGTTTAAAGAAACATAGATGTATGAGGTAAGAAAAAATCACGATTCATTTAATTATTAGTTTAAGTATATTGTCTGGCAGGTAATGGACAGAAGCATCAGAGCCAATCTAATCAGCTCACAGCACCTAAAGGGTTAAGAAGACATTCATGTGGGAATTTTACAATACATTATAAAGCCATTACGACTTCTTTTGATGTTTTTATTATTAATTTCATAGATCTCAATGAAGAGAAAAATTATACACTCAGACTGGGACTTGAACTCAGGACCTTTGGCTTTCTAGACCAATACTCTACCGACTGAGCTACCTGAGCAAGTTCCAATCTAAACGCAAATTCTTCTCTTATATACATTGTTAATTCTCGTGCATCAAATGCTATGAAACCTTTGCTTCTATCTTGCAAATGGCAGTTTCTTTATTAAGAAGACATTAGTTTGGGAATTTTACATTACATTATAAAGCCAGTACGGCATTCATTTGCTTTATGAAAGTTGATATTCTATAAAAGTGATGAAATGCAAAAGACTGATGGTTGTAAACTTGACTTACAGCACACTGCAGCCGGCGAAGGTGGAGGCCAGTCGCTGTCGAGTCCAGGTTCATGTCTTGAAGATTTCAGAGCAACACCATTCATCGAGTGCAATGGAGCTCGCGGTACTTGTCATTACTTTGCCAACAAGTTCAGTTTCTGGCTGGCAACCATCGAGGATGGAGACCAATTCCAAATTCCTCAGAGTCAGACTTTGAAGGCAGGAAGTCTGAGGACAAGAGTCAGTCGATGTCAAGTCTGCATTAAAACGACGTGAAATTGTGAAGTGAAGTGAGTGATCTTGTGAGTAAACACTTAAGTAACGTGTTCCTCGTCTGCAGCACAGTTATCAAGGATGTGTAGTAATACAATGTCAAAACACTGTTTTTCATGTTTTATTATCAATGTAACACTTCTCACTGAAGGATAAATTATATTTGAAGAGAAAAATTATACACTCAGACTGGAGTTTTAACCCAGCAGCTTTGGCTTTCTAGGCCAATGCTCTACCACTGAGCTACCTGAGAGACTCCAATCTAAACACAAATTTTTCTTAAGTTATGTAGGTAGGAAATAACACTATGAGGTTTATTTTAATTTTGTTCAGTTGTTTCTTGACTCACCTCATACTTCTTAACTCCCTTGCAGAGCTAGATTCCGTCACTGTATTTGTGAATGCTGTATTACATTCACGAACGCATTGAGAATGTCACAAATACAGTGATGAAATCTAGTTATGCAAGGGAGTTAAGAAGTATGAGGTGAGTCAAGAAACAACTAAACAAAATTAAAACAAATTTTTCTCTTATACGCTGTTAATTACCGATCGCCAAATGCTATGAGCATTTACTTGATCATGCAAATGGTGGCTTCTTGTTTAGAAGACATTTATTGGTAATTTAAACACTACTTTATAAAGTCAGTAGGTGGCAGAAGCTGCCATTTGTATGATCGAGTAAATGCTTGTAGCATTCGGCGATCGGGAATTAACAGTCTATAAGTGAAAAATTTGTTTTCAGATTGGAGTTTCTCAGAAAGCTCAGTGGTACAGCATTGGCCTAGTTAGCCAAAGGTCCTGGGTTCAAACCCCAGTCTGAGCATATAATTGTTCTCTTCAAATATAATACACTGTTTATGAGATTGACTACATTTTTATGTGAATTTGGTTATTAGAATTATCATTGATCATTCTATGAAGATACATTTTTTCATTAGGCAGTTTTTGTTTGTAGCTGTGGAATTACTTTACAAAGTTTGTAAATTTTTAGGAAATTTACAAAAGTTAAAAAAATTAAAATTAAGATGTTTTATTTTTGGAAGTAATATTTTGAGGTTATTTTAATCAAGTTTTTTGATTAAAATTAAGATATTGTGAAATTAGACCAACTTTGAATTTGAGGATTAGCTGTAAATTGTTTTACATTTGACATTACGGTATTAGACCATTTGGACTTGAGCTTGGAACTGATCATTCCTTTCATTCTGAGCACCATTTTCATCTCTGGAAATGACTCACTCTACAATAATGTGTTTGTATGAAATTTACAATCATTTGTTCAAGATTTTGGATAAAAATTTTGATGAGAAGTTGAATGCTGCAATACTCACAGTTTCTCGTTAACTTTACTTTGTAGTGTGTAAATGCACTATTCCTCGTTCTAAAAGGAAAAATACATTCTTGAAATGTGTTCATCAGAATTGCTTCACATCTCCGATAACTGTGGGTCCTCTTTTATTTTATTTTTATTATTATCACCTTACCAGATTTTCCCCTAATTATTATATAAGCCATTGTTATTTGCTTTTCAGTTTGGTCTTGCCCAGTTTATTATTTGTGTACGTTCTTTGAGAGCAAAAGTGTAAAATAGTGTCATGGTGGAAATTATATGTAACAAGTATTAACATACAAGACATGCTAAACAAATTACAACGTAACGATAAACAATGAGAGCAAGGAATAGAAGGCAAACCATACTTACAGCTTTTATATATTAATGTACATGGATAATAATATGAAAAAAATAATAACATAATTAAATATTAAATTAAAATGCTTCATACCTGACCTCACATCCAGTCTTCTAACTAGACAGGTTTCAAAGCCTGGGCAGCTTCATCTTCAGTAATTTCTCGTCAACTGATGTTATGTCGATCAGAAGAACTGCTTCTTTCTCCCTCTGTTGGTGGAACGACAAACCTCCGGATCAACTCAGAATCTGCGTTAATTTCGAAGTTCATAAGTTTTTCTTTCTTGTTTTTTCGAATGTGGATTTTTTCCCAAACTGTGAGTTATTTTTGTTTTTCTATTTGTAATGAAATCAACATTAAAAAAAACCAAGAAAGAAAAACTTATGAACTTTGAAATTCCTGCGGATTCTGAGTTGGAGGTTCATCGGTCCACCAACAGAGGGAAGAAGAAGCAGTTCTTCTGATTGACATAACATCAGTTGACGAGAAATTACTGAAGATGAAGCTACCGAGGCTTCGAAACTGGTCTAGTTAGAAGACTGGATGTGAAGTGAGCTGTGAAACATTTTAATTTAATCTTAAATTAAACCTCCCATAAAAGTTCAACATAATTAAAATAATTCTATTACAATGAAGTTTCATTATATTATATAATAACACATTCAAATATGAGGTGTTTATGAAGAAATTAATCTTTCTAAAAGTTAAATAATGATTATTAACAAAAACTGTAGAAAAGAAAAAAAAGTGCTTTCAAAATATGCTAGTTTCTTTATAAAGTATTAATTTTGATAGAATAAAAATAAATTTTATTTGAAATTAGTTTATTACTTTTTTATTTTTGCTTTTGTGGTTTATCAAATTTTGTGAAAATCTAACAAATAAAATAATGAATTGCAATATTTTCTAAGTTCTAAAATACCAATACCTTAAGAAAATTGGGTTTTTGTCACTGAATAGTTTTGTATTGTAAATAAATACACACCATGTATTTAAATAAGTGGTTAAAATTTGCAAGTAGCAGATATGAAGGTTTCAGTCGAACAGTCGCTGACAAGTTAGAGCGAAATAAAATAAAATGATGTGTCTATGTAAGAGAAATGAAGAAAAAAGAACATCTAGACAAAAACTGGGATTTAAATTAAAAGAAAATGGGGAAAATTAATGAAATTTTTATAAGAATCAAATTAATCATGAATTCTTCTTATCTCATACATCTATGTTTTTTTTTAACACAGAACTGCAGTATTGGGAAACATCATTCCCATCCTCAGCTGTTTTCATGACTGTCAATTTTTTATTATGCCAGTAATTTTCTAAACTGACATCTGGTGTACTTTCGAAGAAGTTTGTAATCAAATTTGGTTCGTCTGGAAAACTCAAAGTTCATGGTTCTAGTATGGTTTTCTGAATGCATATCTTTTCCCCAAACTGTTAATTCCAAAGGTTTAGATAGATGTTTCAAAAGTTTTGCTTCTTTTTCAATTCTATGATTCTCTAATAAACTATGTGCTGCTATTGCTGATTTTTCAATTTCACCATTTTTTATGTTTCTAAAGTGTTCTTTTTTGCGAGTGTCTAAGTTCCTTTTTGTTTTTTCTCTATATATATATATATATATATACACTCGCAAAAAGAACACTTTAGAAACATAAAAAATTGTGAAATTGAAAAATCAGCTATAGCAGCACATGGTTTATTAGAGAATCATAGAATTGAAAGAAGTAAAACTTTTGAAACATCTATCTAAACCTTTGGAATTAACAGTTTGGGAAAAATATATGCATTCAAAAAACCATACTAGAACCATGAACTTTGAGATTCCAGACAAACCAAGTTTGATTACAAAATTCTTCGAAAGTACACCAGATGGCAGTTTAGGAAATTACTGGCATAATAAAAAATTGACAGTCATGAAAACAGCTGAGGATGGGATTGATATGTTTCCCAATACTGCAGTTGTGTGTTAAAAAACATAGATGTATGAGGTAAGAAGAATTCATGATTCATTTGATTCTTATTAAGAAAACCTAATAATGTAAAAATTCCCAAATTGATTATATTAAATTAATGAAATTTTGTTTGGTGTAATGAGATATTGAATTGAAATATGGGAACCAATCAATAGAGACAGCTGAAGGCTACAAACAATGGTAGTGTTCAAATGTTCTGATGTGTAAAATGTAAATTGGTTTATTAAGCATTGCCTGCTCGTCCTTCAAATCATTGTTTGTTGTTATGATGACTTTTGAAGTTCCATTAATATTATTATTATTATTATAATAAATTAGAATATAAGGTGGTTCATGAAGAAATTCATCTTTCTAAAAGTAAATGTCAAGAAATATGGATTTCTTGATTGTAATTTTTCATATTTTGCAATTTGCAGAATTCTGTTGGTGCTATAATATTTTCTTATTATAATCTTATGTGTATAAATTAGGATGGACTGGCAGTTTAAACCAGCTTTGTTTTAATTACTTAAAATATATTTATATTTCCTAAATTACAGTTGTTAAAAATATTTAATTAGTTTTTCAACATTTCAAGTTGAACATTTCCAACATGAATAGTGCCAACTTTCAAGCTCTAGTCGAGTGTTTTTTTCTTTTTTGCTTCATCTGTACATTTTTAACAATTTCCAAATAATTTGCCTTGCATTCCAACTGTACGATATACACGTGTAATTTAATATAGGTGTACTGAATGTTTATCACTGCCTTCTTCGTGTCATGCATGATGATTATTGACAAATTATGTTTTTCATTTTTTTGCAGTTGCCATTTACCAGTGATGTCAGTAATAAGAAAAAATAAATTGAAGTAATGTAATGTGTTGTTCAGAACTAAAACCATTATTCTACGTAGTTACAAAGCTTAAAGGGCACTGTTGTACGTTCCAAGCAGCGACCTTGTAGACCAACTCAAACTCTGACCGAGTGGACCACTGCCTTTGTCTATAAGGCCACTGTTAACTGATATAACCAATTCCAAACTATCTCCGTAAGTTTTTCTGTCTTGTTAAAGCACTAATAATTTATTCTAACATAAATGACAGTGATACCACACTCTTTTCAATAATTTCTGAATTATTTAAAATTAATGTTGGCAAGTAAACATTATGAGGTATAATCATTTAAATTTATCGGAGAACATTTTGTTTAAACAACTCACCTCATAGGTTTAATGTTTTTTATGATACTGCTGTTTCAAATGTGCTCACGTTCATCTTCAGCCACAACTCCGACAGATGAAATTCTTCAGCTGTCAAATCTTCTATTGTCACTATCTTCAGCGCAACCATCTATGGTTGAATTTATGAACTTCAAAATCAAATTTATTTTGTTAGGAATATCAAAATTCATTTATCCATATGTATTTTCCTGAATGTATATCTTCTCCCAGAAAAATAAATATACATCAATGAATTTTGATATTCCTAACAAAATAAATTTGATTTTGAAGTTTATAAATTCAACCATAGATGGCAGCGCTGAAGATAGTGACAATAGAAGAGTTGGCGGCTGAAGAATTTCATCAGTCAGAGTTGTGACTGAGGATGGGCATGATTACGCTTGAAACCGTGGTATCATGAAAAACATTAAATCTATGAGGTGAGTTGTCAAAAAACGTTCTCCAATGAATTAAAAAAATTTCTGAATTGTTGAATTGTATATTATTATTGTTGATATAATCTACTGCTAAATAGAATTTTGTAAAAATATGACATATTCCTCAATACCAATAAATTCATATCAAATTCCATTGAGGTAAATAGTCATAAGATAAAAATTAAAAATTAAAATGTACCTGTTGGCAGGTGCCGTCGTCCTCAACTTTGTTAAAATAATGTATTTAAAATATGATTAATTGGAGGCCTTTCGGAAGTTAACTTCCATCATCAGCAGGATAAGTGTGCACTACTAGTTGTTATATTTAAGATGCTGTAGACGTTGTTAAAAACCAGTCAATTCTTACTGGAGATGCATCAGGACCAACGACGTCTACAACTAGTAGTGTATACTCATCCTGCTGATGATGGAAGTTAACTTCCGAAAGGCCTCCAATTAATCATATTTTACATAGATTATTTTAACAAAGTTGAGGACAAACAGCATCTGCCAACAGGTACATTTTAATTTTTATCTTATATTATATACTTTTATTACAAAAAAACTAAAAAATTTATAAACAATATCCAACTTTTATAAACTCTTTACGTCAGGTAGAAATAAATAAACATGACAACTGGAAATGAATATGGGATTTACCTATAAAACAACATAATTATATGCAGTAGATAATATAAAAATGTTGAATACTCATTAAAGACAGAAAACCTTATGGAAATACATATATCTCTGATGTAATGTATTTGTCTTATTCTTTGTTCTTTCTCAAAACACTGCCAATTTGTAACATAGATAAAATATATTTAAAATGAAATATTTTATACTTACCAGTATCTATTCACTGTTTTATCAACCTGTCTCTCAGTTTCACAAATATTGTTAAATCCTGGAGTCACAAATTCTAGTTTTAACAACAATTATATTCGTGATCAAACAGCATTTTTTTAATTTTAGTCCACAAGATAACAAATGAATGCTTACAAGGAGTGGGGTTCGTGAATTCAGAATGTGACCTCGGTATGCAACATATAGATACGTAGATCATCGGTTGATTAATGTCTTTGACATCGTCCGATTCCTAATAGCCAATTTTGTCGGTCCATCCAATCTCCTGGTTGTAGATGTTTCTCCTTCATGTATAAACATATTCCGTGACTCCATTGTCTTCCCTTAGGTTTCCATTCCAAAACACATTTTGCCAGCCGATTCTCTTCCATTTGCTTAACATGTCCGTACAATCCTAATTGCTGAATTTAATATAATCTAAAACAGTGTCTTCAATCTTCATTTTCTCCCTTATAACTGAGTTCCTAATTTTTTCTCTTCTTGAAATTCTTGCTGCCTTTTATATAAAATCCATTTCCGTTGCCAAAAGATACTTATTTGTTTTTGTTGTTAATGGCCAAAGTTCTGCTCCATAAGTAATGATGCTTTTACCAATTGTATGATATATATTCATTTTATTTTTATTACTTATATTTTTTATCGCACAATATTCCATTGGCCCAAGCAATTGCAAATTGCTTTGTAGGTTGATTTCTGCTCCCTCTATTGGCTGACTGATGAACTTCCAAATAATTTTTTTTTCTTTTTCCCTGGGAATTTCAAAATTAATTATTGTCTTTCTATTTTTATGGATGTAAAGTTTTTCCCAAAATGTGAGTTCCTTAGATTTATCTGTTTTAATTAATTTAGCTTTTGTTTCGAAAGAAAATTATGAATTTTGAAATTCCCGGGGAAAAGAAAAAAAATTGATTTGGAAGTTGATCGATCAGCCAATAGAGGGAGCAGAAATCAATTTGCAAGATTGCCAACTGCTGATTCAACAGTTTGAAAGAATAGACAATGACATGTACAGTATCAAATTCCAGGCTCTTCAAGAGACCACAAATATGAGGTGAGTCAAACTCATATTACATAATAATACAATACATTTACCTGCTTAGGCATCTAGAAGCCAAAGGGATTAAGTGCACTTAAGAGTGTCGGACAACAGAAAAGAATTGTCTTACTGGTAATTTAATATTGCAGAAACATTTATTTAACTTTTAAAGAACAAATGTCAGGTATATCCCCTCTACCACTGAAAAGCAGGTAAATGTAACATGTTGCAGGTAATAAATTTTTATTTACAACCCTGCAAAATAAGGATGTTAACGCATTTAAATTCTGGCAACTGAGTGGTGACGGGCATTTAAAAATCCTTATATATTAAATTTGGGAATTTTTAACATTATGAGGTTCAATTAATAATAATTAAATGAATCATGATCATACTTCTATGTTTTTTTAAACACAGCACTGCAGTATCGGCGACACGTTGTCATCATCATCAGCTGTTTTCACGACTGTAAATTTTTTTCCTTTTTGCCGGTTAATCTCTAGACTGCCATCTGGTGTTCTTTTGAAGGAATTCCTCTTCAAACTGCCATCTGGTGAAGAAAGTTCTTCAAAAAATACAACAGATAGCAGTTTAGAAAATGATTCATTCAAAATAACACCAGATGGCAGTTTGAAGAGTAATTCCTTCAAAAGAACACCAGATGGCAGTCTAGAGAATTACCGGCAAAAAGGAAAAAAAATGACAGTCCTGAAAACAGCTGATGATGATGACAACGTGTCACTGATACTGCAGTGCTGTGTTTAAAAAAACATAGAAGTATGAGGTAAGAAGAAATCACAATTCATTTAATTATTTAAAAATCCTGTATGTTAAAAGATTAAGGACATTACTAAAAGAAGGATAGAAAGAGAAAATAAACTATTTCCTTAAATTACTTTTAGTCTGTTCATCTTACTTCAATATTAATGTTGATTTTTTCTTGAACATGTTTCGATTATATCATAATCATCATCAGCATCTTGTCCAGACTGGTTAGATTTATGTGTACACCCTGGATGTTGATGTCTACTCCATCTTGTGGTTGGCCGAAGAACATCCAAACAAGGTCATGTTCCGTCGGTATTTCAAAATTCATAGCTCTGTTTTTGTTCTTCTGAATATAGATTTTTACCCAAATAGTCAGCTCTTTTGTATTTTCTAACTAATTTAGTGTCTGAATTTATATTATTTTTTCAGACCAAACATGAGCAGCAACTGAAGATTTTTCTATTTCCCCATTTTTAATATTTCTTATGTGTTCTTTGGTTCTAATTTTTAGGTTTCTTTTTGTTTTCCTATATATATCTTTTCACAACCCGTACATTCAATTTGATATATTCCTGATTTTTTATTTTTATCAGTTTTTTCATTTTTGTTGGTTTTTATTAGTTTATTTAAACTGTAGTTATTTTTTGGTGCTAATTTAATATTAAACTTCTCAACTATTTTTTGGTGATATGTGAATTTCCTAAAACTATCTCCTATTTATTAAATTTCAATAAAATATTGTCATTAATATTTAAAGGAAGTGACACTATGAGGTTTGTTTTAATTAATAAATTGGATAATTGTAGGTTTCTTGAAGACTATTTTCAATACTGTACGTAAGCCTATCAAGGATTGTTACGATCTACTGAAGTTTTCCTTCCACTATTTCATGGGTCATCCGAATGATCTCTTCCCATGTGAAATATAGTTTATGATTGCCTTGGCCTGGGCATTCTATTAACATGTTGTTTCCAATTTTCTTGATAGTTATGGATATGGTCAAGGACTGGGTCTATGTTGAGTTCCTAAAGGATATCGGAAATCAAAGTTTCTTTAAATATCTTAAATTTGTACAAACGTGCCTGAGTTACCCAGTTATTGTTTTATTTAGCACAGGTCTTTGTCGTCCATCATCACAGTTCCATTGCCAGAACTTACCTTGAGAAGTGTTGTGATGTACATAGGCCAGGTCCTAAAAATTATCTGCCACTTTTAACTGCAAGGCACAGAAAATAAAGCCAGAATTCAGGAATTACAACCCACTGTGCATAGCAGATGTACTTCCCTGATTGAATTAGAGTAGAATGGAGTGAGGCAGTGCAGGTTACTTTCCTGTAGTGTAGGTGTACAATAAACTAGTAGGCACCACATGTCACTCGTAGAGAGGAAGTACGTAAGGAGAAATGAACCCCTAGGCCTCGAATACCATCAGGGTCGAAAGTCAAGGGAGACTGGATAGAAAAGTTGAAAGAGGGAATTTGTATGGGAAGAAGAAGTAATAACCCTCAGGGGTCCTCATCTAGGGGATATGTGGGTGGCGACCACAAGGTGCCCAAGCTGAGCAAAACATTGCTTCCACTTACTTATGTTTTGCTCCTTACTTCTATCTTTAACCGATCTGGTATTTCTTCCTTTCTTCCACTTACTTATACCAGACTCTTTTAACTTTACTATCTAACCTCTCTTGGTTAACTCTTGTTTTTTTCGACCCTGACGCTATTAGGGCATCCGATTGTTAGGGAGTCTTTCCTTTCTTCCATTTGATCTTTCCTTTATTTTCTTTATTTTCTTTTCTTCTCCAGAAAAGCCTGACCAGAGGCTATAAGATGGCAGCCCCATCACTGGTGTTGCCTTCCTTTGGCCAGCAACCAATCGAAGGGACTATAATTATGCTATCAAGTCTTATATGAGAATTTCCCGGAAGTACGCAGGAGGAAAAATTTTCTACAGGATTGTAACAGGCCTTGGCCTAATACTTGGAAGGAAGAAGAAGAAGAAGAAGATAATACCAATTCGGTGAAAAAAAGAAAAACTCAGCAAGCTGACCAGTGCTTATTGGTGAGTAGCCCTTCCCATGCATAAGCATGATTACTAACAGTTGCACCACTAGGTTACTGTCCAGGTCGGTTCCTTTAAGCCTTCGATGGAAAGACTTGGCATAACAGATTCACCTAAATGCCCTTTTTGCAATTTAAATGAAGATATGGAAAGAAACCATCTCCTCCGTTGTCCAGCTTTTGTAGAAGAGACCAGCCTTTCTGCTAAATATTGGAGTGCAAGAGAGTGAATGATTTCATTATCAAGTGCTCGACATTAGATACCAACCAACCAACTTCCCTGTAGTTTAAATGAGAGATTTGGTGATGGGTTTTAGTGCCTTGCAGTTAAAAGTGACAGATAATTTTTTGAACATGGCTTTTGGTACAACACAATGCTTATTAGTACTATTTCTTGTGATCAAAACCCAGGAATCAATACTCAATCTTCAGCAGTGTTGAAAATATGAATTTCTGAATTCCATTCCATTTACAGACGTGTGTGAGCAATCAGGTCTACATCATATTAATAAATAAAACACTTACTTGATAACAAAATGTTTTTATTTTTAACTATATCATAAGCCACCATTTATTCGTCTTCATATCTTTGGTATTTGTAACCTAGATTATGAGAAGAAAACAATTAGAATTCAGACGTCTTTTAAAATGTAGATAGAAAAATGGTTCATGCATAAAATAAAATGTATAAGCATTTTGCCAAGAAGACAGTTGAAGATTATAATATAAACATACACAGATAGTTATGTTTGAAAACAAAAATATATGCCTAGATGGGGTTTGAACCCAGGACTCTCTAATCCAAGTGAGCTACCTAGGCCTCCAATCTAAACACATATTTTTCTCTTATACATAGTTAATTCCCTAACCCCAAATGCTACGAGCCGTTGCCATGATTTTGCAAATGGCGGCTTCTTTATTAAGAAGACTTTTTATTGGGAATTTTTAAACATTACTTATAAAGCCAGTAGTGCTTCTTTCAATGTTCATATTATTAATTTTTAAATATCTTAATGATGGACAAATTATATTCGAAAAGAAAAATATACGCCTAGACTGGGATATATTTTTCTTTTCAAATATAATTTGTCCATCTTTAAGATGTTTAAAAACGAATAATATGAGCATAGACAGATAAATTATATTTGAAGAGAAACATTTTTCGCCTATATCGAGATACGAACCTGGGTCCTTTGGCCTCGGTCTAGGCAAAAATTTTTCTCTTCAAACAATAGACAGATAGTTTTCTTCAATGTTTTTATTTAAATTACCATTTTCCAATTCTGGATAAAATCTAATTTAAGAAAGAAAAATTAATGTTTGAACTTGGATTTGAACCCTGGACCTCTTGTTCTCCATACAAGAGTGCTCTCCATTACACCAATCAAATGATGATACAAACATTAATATTTCTTTCAACTTATTCAATTCTCATTCGTCTGAAGGCTGATAGCTGTCGCTACGATCACTTCTATTCAGAAGTATTTTTATTGAGAATTTTCTTAAATTTTATTTTATCAGGATTCAAAAATGTTAATTTGAATAAAAACATGGAAAATAAGAACCTTTACCGCTAAAAAGTAATGTATAAATTCTCATAAGTAATGCCACGAGTGATTTCCAAATTATTGATAAAATCACGACTCACGAAGTGAAGAGTGAATTTATCTAGATAATTTGGAAATCAAGAGTGGCATTTGTTAGGACTATTTAACGAATAAAATTAAGCTGTTTACTCACAAATCATTATTTAACTATAGTTATTTTAAAATATTTATATATTTAATGTAAACGGCGATGTTTGAAAACAAATGAGAAACGATTGGTACGCTTCATTTGCTTCTTTTGTTCATCACTGCAACCAGATCATAATATTATTTATTGCCAAAGGATCGCAATATTGTAAGAATGCACCCTAGTGGACAAATTTATAACCAACGTTATAGGTTTCTGATGTCCTATGATGTAAATATGTCAATTATATTTTTCTGCAACATCATTTCCTGGAAAATAATTTGTTTAAGGAAGTGCAAACAGTGTTTTCTTTTTTTTTGTGGTATAATCAATTGTTACAAATGTTTTTATATTATCTATCGCATGTGCTTTCTGCTGACATCCATGCACTATATATACAATCTGGTAGCCGTATTTCTTACAGAGTCAGTCACTGCAAAATAATGCTATGACCTATTCAGAATGTTAAAAAGGAGGTGCTTTCTTTATTATGATAAACTTTAGTTGGTAAATTTTAGGCGAAACACGACTGTGATTGGTTGTAAATCAAAAATCATTGAAATGTGATTGGTCATTGACTCACATTTGGGGCATGAGTTAAATAGTCAATAAAAATACTTCTGAATGAAGCCATCAGTTGACGTGATGGTAGCTACAGCTAGAATTGTATAAGTTGAATGAAATGTTAATGTTTGTATCATCGTTTGAATGGTGTAATGGACAGCACACTCATATGTACGAGAGGCCCAGGGTTCAAATCCCGGTTCAAGCATTAATTTTTTCTTTCTTAAAATAGACAGATAGTGCTGGTCATTTGATAGAACAGGCAATTTTTTTTTCTTTAACTTGAAGTCATCTGTGGCAAAGTTCCTGATACGAACCTGTTAATTAAGATACTGGTTTATTGTGTTAAGAAGAGGATATTTTCCATCGCCACAAAGGTTACTGAAGTCATCCATATCAATGCTCCATATCATGATTCCATATCCATGATTTTTTGCATATTGTGCCTAGAATTAAACATATGATATCTGTTTTAAATTAATGTTGCAAAGTAAACATTATGAGGTATAATCATTGAAATTCATCAGAGAACATTTTTTTGATTTCATGTTTTTCATGATACCGCGGTTTCAAACGTAATCACAACTCCGACTGATGAAATTCTTCAAGAGTTGACAGCCGAAGAATTTTATCAGTCAGAGTTGTGGCTGAAGATGGACATGATTACGTTTGAAATCGCAGCAGTGAAATACAATATATAAAATAATAAGTATATTTAAAAAAAAAAAGAGAGAGAACATTTAATTTAATTTAAAATATTCATAAAAATTTAATAGTTTTTAAATAAAGTCAGTGGAAGATATGCATACAAAACATTCCATGGTAGCAGTGCCATTTAAAGTTTAGGAAATAAAATATAAATTATAATTTGATAAACTGATAATAGACATGTTGATAAATCTATAATGTGTCTTCAGACAGATAAAGAAATTGGTAAAAAATTCAAGAAATTTACACAACATCCTTTAGTATTTAATAAGTTTCAAAAAATGTTCACCAAATTTAACATTAAATTAGCACCAAAAAATGATTACAGTTTGAATAAATTAATTAAAACCAACAAAAATGAAAAGATTGAAGACGGCAACTAATCAGGGATTTAACAAATTGATTGCGAAGATTGTGAAAAAACATACATAGGAAAAACAAAAAGGAACTTAAATACAAGATTGAAAGAACATCTTAGAAATGTTAAAAATGGAGAAATAGAAAAATCTTGCAATAGCTGCACATGCCTGGTCAGAAAAACACAGAATTGAAACTAAGGTCAAATTACTGAAACAGTTAGAAAAATCTAAGGAACTCACAATTTGGGAGAAAATTTACATCTGCAAGAATAAAAACAAAACCATGAATTTTGAAATTTCCGGAGAAAGAAAAAAAAATGATTTGGAAGTTCATCGGTCAGCCTGCAGAGGGAGCAGAAATCAACTTACAGGATGGACAACCACAAAACAACAGTTGGAAGCATCGAAAATGTTGCACAAAAGCGACGAAACCAGGTCTGCATAAAAATAAAGAAATATGAGGTGAGTCAAAATAACCAACTCATTAATAATTATAATACGTTTACTTACCTTGATTTTAACAGCAGCGATGCTATCAAACCCAACCCACTGATCACCTTTATAAGCGTACATGGCTTTCTGTTCCTCGTTCCAATGCTGTGTCAATTGTCCGTTATTATGCATCTCACATATCTGTTAACAAAATTGTTATTAAATCGACAATGATTATACATCAACCAGCTAAGCGCCATATTAAAAAATGAGATTTTGATGTCATCTGTTGCACTGGCTGATGAAGTAAGTGTATGCACACATATTAAATCATAAAATATAGTCTTAAAAATATAAGTTCCAACAATGGAGAAGAACTAAAATCTAGTATTGAATGCACTTATTTAGGAACAAAATTAGACCATTCAGGCGATAACATAGTGAAAATTAAAAATAGAATCGCTCAATCAAAACAAGCAATAAATGCTTTAAACTCTGTTTGGTGGAACAAAAATATTTAAAAAAATAGAAAATTACAAATATATCAAACCATAATTCAGAGCATTTTAACATATGGTGCTGAAGTCTGGCAAATTCCTGCCAGGGAAACGAAAATAATTTTAAGTATAGATGTTTTAACAAGATCAGCTGGAAAATCTAGAATGGATAGAATACGAAATAAAGAAATAAGGGAAATTATGGGTGTACAAGAGGAGCCGTACATCATAGACATTATAAAAAAGAAAAGATTACAGTGGTTTGGCCATGTCAAAAGAATGCCAGAGCAAAGATTGCCTAAAATTGTTATGGAATGGATCCCAATGGAAAGGAGGAAGACCGAAGAAAATTTGAATAGAACAGGTACAAGCAGCTATGAATATCAGAGGATTGGAGGAAGATCAGTGGATGGACAGAGAGGAATGCCATTTGTTTTCCGGAAGACGGCAGCAGTTGCCATAATACCGGATGATGATTATTATTAATAAAAAATGTATCTATCAGAGATTCTATGTTTTGTAACAAACAGCTATGAAATCAGATCTTCATAAATGGTAATATAAATTTTGCATCATGCAGCTAAGCACCAAATTTTCCCACATTTTAATTGTTGATGTCAAATAAAGAAAATAATATGCAATATCGAGTATTGTTAGTTCCGTGCTACAATTATCTTCAAATCTTCAAATATAATTTTGAAATATACAATCTTCAAATATAATTTATCCATCATTTAGATGTGTGAAATGAATAATAAAAACATTGAAAGAAGCCGCACTAGCTTTATAATGTAATGTAAAATTCCCAAATAAATGTCTTCTTAATAAAGAAGCCACCATTTGTAAGATAGAAGCAACAGCTTCATAGCATTTGGTGCACAGGAATCAACAGCGTATATAACAGAGAGATTTGTGTTTATATTAGAATTTCTCAGATAGCACAGATGGTAGAGTATTTGCCTAGATTGTGAAAGGTCCTGGGTTCAACCCCCAGTGTGAGCATATAATTTTTCTCTTCAAATATAACAAACAAGGTGTTAACAGAATCTTGATAAAACTGGCCATCAATGAAAAAACCAATCTTGTGTGCATGTATGTGGTTTGATCAGCTTTAGTAAAAAAAAATAGTATTTATTTAAGTTGGAATCTCAGGGGTCCTCATCTAGGGGATATGTGGATGGCGACCACAAGGTGCCCAAGCTGAGCAAAACATTGCTTCCACTTACTTGTGTTTTGCTCCTTACTTTTATCTTTCCTATTTAGCCTCTCTTGGCTAATTCTTGTTTTTTCGACTCTGATGGTCTTAGAGCCTAGGAGATCTTTTCCAACTTTCTCTTCTCTATATCTATCTTTTCATAAGCAATGAAACGAGTGATTTCCAAATTATCGATAAATTCACGACTCACAAAGTGAGGAGTGAATTTGTCTAGAGAATTTGGAAATCAAGAGTGGCATTTGTTAGGACTATTTAATGAATAAAATTAAGCTGTTTACTCACAAATCATTATTTAAATGTAGTTATTTTAAAATATTTATATATTTAATGTAAACGGCTATGTTTGAAAACAAACGAGAAACGATTGGTATGCTTCATTTGCTTCTTTTGTTCATCACTGCAACCAGATATTATTTATTGCCAAATGATCACAATATGGTAAGAATGCACCCTAGTGGAGAAATTTATAACCAACATTATATGTATTAATTAATTTCTGATGTCCTATGATGTAAATATGTCAATTATATTTTTCTGCAACATTATTTCCTGGGAAATAATTCATTTAAGAAAGTGCAAACAGTGGTTTCTTTTTTTTTGTGGTATAATCAATTGCTACAAATGTTTTTGTTGTATAACTCCTGCAAACACTATGTGTTTACATTTGTGCACTATATATACAATCTGGTAGCCATATTTCATAGAAAGTCAGTTACTGCAAAATAATGCTATGACCTATTCAGAATGTTAAAAAGAAGGAGCTTTCTTTATTATGATAAACTTTGGTTGATAAATTCGAGGTGAAACACGACTGTGATTGGTTGTAAATAAAAAATGATTGGTCATTGACTCCCATTTGGGGCATGAGTTAAATAGTCTATTTAATTCTTACAACCTTGTGGGCACTTATCTTGTTACTGACATGTTAGGTAAACTTCTTCTTCTTTATAATTTGTAGGATTTTCATCCTGTTTATTTCCAAAATCACTCCTCGGAGGAAGACGTATTAGATGTGCATTAGGTAAACATTAGATAAACAAGGAACTATGATATGCCCACATAAGCTGCAAGTACATCAGTGCAGCCCCATTGCAACTTATACACAATATGGATTCTTGTAAAGTGAAATAAACATAAGCATGCAATGGATTCAGCTACAGCTGGATACATGTAGTGAAGAATGAATGAATGAATTAAGTGCTTACCTCCTGGTATCCTAGTTCGCCTTGGTCTCCCAAATATGGTCCAGCATTTCCTGGACCTGTACTCGGAGCCCCTACTGCATAATTCGAAGAACTTTCCAACGTAAATGTTGCTCCATATGTTCCAATCCCAAGATTCAATTTATTTTCTGGAGCTCCTTTATTAACGTAATAGTTCATTATATAATCCTAGAAATCATTAACATTGTTTATAAATATTAAACTACAACAGGACGTAACATATGTTTTTATTTGAATTACATTTTCCAATGCTGGATAGAATCTAATTTAACCTTTTGACCGCCAAGTTTCCCTTTTGCCAGGTGGGCTGTGGGTGCCAGGTTTTTTAAATGTAAAGTACTACACCATACTATGTAATATAAACCTATATAAAGTATAATTTACTGTCTACATGCCGTCTAAACTCACTGTTATACATTTATTTGAAGGTTAGACGGTGTTGCTTCCACTTGTAAAGATCCCAGCACAGTATCTTCATTGAAATTTGTTATCACTATCACTAAAACATTTATCCTATTGCATATTAAATATATTTTTGAACATTTTTTTTAGGGTCCTGGGTTCGAATCAATTCCAATCAAACAGCTGTTCTATGCCACGTGTTTCGTCTGGCGTGTCATGCCCACCACTGTCACTCACACCCTGTTCATTTAGGTGTACATCACTTGCTTTACTATTTACAGACTTGGATTGTAATAATATTCTCTTAGAAACAGGACAACTATCACATTTGTCAAACGAATAACCATTTGATGAACTGTTGCTGTCACTTTCATCTTCTGATAAAACTGACACAATTAACTCGCGTATTGTATTTTCATCAACTTCGAGACATGAATCACTGTGTTCTTAGAGGACCATAGAGCCAAAGGAAGAAGAAGAAGAAGGATAGAATATGTAATAAAGAAATAAGAGAAATTATGGATGTACAAGAGGAGCCGGACATTATAGAAAAGAAAAGATTACAATGGTACGGTCATGTCAAAAGAATGCCAGAGCAAAGATTGCCTAAAATTGTTACGGAATGGATCCCAATGGAAAGGAGGAAGAGAGGAATACCAAAGAAAACTTGGATAGAAGGTGTGCAAGTGGCTATGAATATCAGAGGATTGGAGGAAGGTCAGTGGATGGACACAGAGGAATGGCGTTTGGTTTCCAGAAGATGGCGGCAGCTGCCATGATACCGGATGATGATGATGATGATAAAAGAAAGAAGTTGATTAATTGTAGTACTGATATGACAATGTGTAGTTGTGCCACATTAAAAATTATTTTATCTTTCTTCTTCCTTCCAAGTATTAAGCCAACGTCTATTACGATCCTATAGAAAATTTTCCCTCCAGCGTTTCATAGGACGGCCCAGAGATCTTTGTCCTCTTAGTATATAATTATAAACAGCTTTGGGGATCCAATCCCATCTGGTGTAACCCGCTGTTCTGCGCATGAATCTCATTTCACAAGCCGTTATTCTGCTTTCATGTTGTTTTCTTAGTGTCCATGCTTCACGACCATAGGTCAACACTGGTCTAGCCAAAGTGTTATATAAACGTAATCTGGTGTTTTTTTGTACAAGGGATGGTTTCATAACTTGATTAATAATTCCCAAACTTTTATTATAACTAGTAATTTTTTCAGGGATATCCTTTTCATCCCAGATAGAGAGATAATATCCAAGATATTTAAATTGATTAGATCTCTCTAAAATTTTATTCTGGAGACAGATTTTACTTTGTATGGGGTCCTTCCCATGAAATGCTATAATTTTAGTTTCGTTAATTGATATTTCCATATTATATTTGACAGCTATTATATTATTTTATCATACAAAAATAAATAATAGTTTTAAAAAACTAAAACAACACGTTTTATTAGAAAACTAAAAAATGAAAAATAATTTTAATTTCCAATACGTTTAGGATAAAATAAAGTGGTCAACAAAAAAATCATCTCCAACACATATAGAATAAAATTAGAGTTATCAACAAAAAGAAAATAATTTTACCATCAAAAGCGTGGGGTACTCTATATCAGTTAATATATTTGATAATAAACAAATATTGGTAAAAGTAAGCTCTCTAAGAAGAAAATGTAAAATCAAAAAAGCACCCCACGCTTTTGATGGTAAAATTATTTTCTTTTTGTTGATAACTCTAATTTTATTCTATATGTGTTGGAGATGATTTTTTTGTTGACCACTTTATTTTATCCCAAACGTATTGGAAATTAAAATTATTTTTCATTTTTTAGTTTTCTAATAAAGCGTGTTGTTTTAGTTTTTTAAAACTATTATTTATTTTTTATTTTTTAGTTTTAATATTTTACAGAATAAGATAAAAATGTAAATATCTTTAAATTCGATACTATTGTAGTATGAGCTAAAAGTAACACTCTTCCATAAAAAAAACCCTCTCAGCCGGATTTGAACCAGCGACGTATGGATTACTGAAATTATATACCACTAAGAGTTCACTGCTCTACTAACTGAGCTCTTACAACGATTGACTAAAAACACGACAAGTCTGCAACCTATTATACCAGTTTTCATTTTTTTTATTTTCGGATGATTCTGGCCAGAATTTTAGAAACAAAATATGAAATTATTGTATTGTCACGGGTCCTCTACATGTATACAAAGTTTCAAGTCGATCCAATTTTTCTAAGTGGGTGAAAATTGCGTTGAAAGATTCCGTTACATTGATACAAAAACACTTTTTTTGATTTTCTGATGATTATGGCCAGGATTTTAGAAAATAAATATGAAGTTATTGTTTTGTCACAGGTCCGCTACAAGTATACAAAGTTTCAAGTCGATCCAATGTTTCTATGTGGGTGAAAATCGCGTTGAAAAATTCCGTTACATTGATACAAAAACACTTTTTTTGATTTTCTGATGATTATGGCCAGGATTTTAGAAAATAAATATGAAATTATTGTATTGTCACGGGTCCTCTACAAGTGTACAAAGTTTCAAGTCGATCCAATGATTTTAAGTGGGTGAAAATCGCATTGAAAGATTCCGTTACATAGATAGATAGATAGATAGATACAGGTCAAGCTAATATAAAGCGTGTAAAAATGTTATATTTTGTTTGGAATGAGAACCCCTGTATAATATATAATGCTTAATATAACATCCTAACACAGTCCTTGCATTGTCTGTCTTTCATCAAAGAACATAAAATACAATTTCAATGTACTTACCACATTTTGTGTTTTTTCATAGTCTGATGTGTCAGCAGGACCAACATACATAGGAGAATTCTCACCAGTTTTACCTTCCCAGTAACCGTGCATGTCGTATGTCATCACATTAAAAAAATCCACATACCTGAAAAATACAATGAGAAACAGTCATTGCATAATAGGGAAGAATAATATAAAAACAAAGAGGTCTTGAAAAACTGGGTCGCCTCATAGAAACTGTATACCAATACAGTGGGTCGCCTCATAGAAACTGTATACCAATACAGTGGGTCGCCTCATAGAAACTGTATACCAATGCAGTAGCTGAAGAGTTAAATTAAAATTCTGCATATGTTTCAAAACATCTTTGCTTTGAAACATGTCGTACAAGAAACAACATATATGAGTACAGATCCGTGAAAGTGGTTTTATTTGTAGGGAAAATTCATTTTAAAATTTAAAGATTTCAATGTTATTGGGAATTTGGTGGTGTTATTCTAAAAAATGTAAATTTGAGTCTTTTTAATCCTAGTTTAGTATATTAAACCCAATAAGAATGATATATCCAGTAGTTTAAGGGATATAAAATTGATAATTGTCCACCACTGTAGTCTCGAGGTAGTGTGCTGGCTTGTCATGCAGCAGGCCCGGGTTCAATCCCTGGTCAGGACAGTTTTTCTGGGTGAGGTTTTTATCGGGGTTTTTCCTCACCTGTAAGACAAATGTTAGGAAAAATTTTAAGGCACAAACGGTCCCCAAACATCATATGGCCATCACAATTATCATCATTTATATTCATCTTAGATTAAGCTTAGGATTAGGGACTCTCCTGGCGCACCACTATCATCATCATCACCCATCATATCATCGGGTCAATATAACCCTGCCTTCCAGGCACCCCAACCTCAGAACTGGGTTACAAGTACGCCATGCCAGGAGAGAACACCAGGAATGTCGAAACACAACGTGGGGCATTTGTAAAAAAAATTGATAATCATGTCTGCAAAAATTTAGAGCAAAAAACTTATCTTACACGTTAATATAATTCATATTTCTTGGAATTCATATTGGCCATAAAATTAAAAATCTACAGAATGATCATATTTGAGCATAAGAAGGATAGTAAATATTACCTCTACGTTGCAACTGTGTTGCAACCATTTCCTTTAGCAAGAGTGCATGGAGGAAGCAGATATGGCAGTTAAAAAGATGATGGAATCAGGAAACAGTGTTTAAAATGCATTGTGAAAATTTCGTGAATAGAACAAAAAAATCTCTGGAATTTGTTGAAAATTTTAAATTTCACATTATCATAGGATTTTGCGATTCATAAATGCTTTCTTTGAGGTTATGGGCAGTAGAGTTAAGAAATGGTACAAGAAAATTACAAAATTAGAGCATTTTGTTATCGCGACTCGCAAATTTCACGGATCTCTATGTGTGAGGTAAGATGAAGACAGACCAAACTTATTTACTAAGTAATGTTACTTCCTGCTGTATTTTTCATAATTATAATTGAGTGTTAATGTCTATCTTTATGCCATGAGCATTTTCATCCTTTTTTGGCAGTTCCTGTTATTATTTTACTCTTTCTTGTAACACAAGATTTTATTATACGCTAATTCTCTCTTTTTATCTAATATTAATACAGTAAAAGCTCCTTATTTGTGGGTTAAAAAATTGCAACACAGTTCCTGTATTTACGGCTAAAAAAGTCTTTATTCGCAGATCCAGTTGGTATATTAGAAGGATTAGTGTCCTTTATTAATGCATCAGCAACTTTTATTACTGGAGTCACGTGCCAAGGTGGCTTTTACAAAGAGCGATTCAAACCAAATGGACAAATTAATATCAAAGTAAATAAAACCTTATTGTCACTAAGTCTAAAGTTCATTGTTAAAAGCCACCGCCGCTGTATTTTACGTGCCACTATGTCCATTCATAAATGTCACCCTCGTGAAGATCGGTGTTTTATTGTTTCAACTTATCATTCGTTGCAATAATTTTGATTGAATAACAAGTGTCTCTTCTGATTTGTTGCCAATTTATAATGTTGAGTAAAAGGAAAATTGTTCAAAATCTCTCATTAATTGATTTTATTTTGATAACTTCTAGTGAAATGAGATGAGATATACAAAATGGGATCACAAACGCAATGATGATATCTTGATGGAACCATGTTTAGAACTGGTCATTGAGTACATACATAGATACCAGAACAAGTGGATGAATAATTTGCGATGAATGAGTTCAGATAGAGTTCCCAAGGCCATGCTTCGTTATTGTCCAACAGGGAAGAGAGCCCTGGGCCGTCCAAGGAAACACTGGATACAAAATTCATCAGTGAGATCGTAACAGGCCTAAGACTTGGTTGGATGAAGAAGATTATGATAATTTTTATTTTATTTTGGAACCTTGGAACATATCCCCTATAAATTACCATTCCATATTTGTGGAACGTCCTGTGCCATAGCTGAGTGGTTAAGGCAGGAAGCCTTGGCGCAGAGCTACAGGACTTGCACTGGTTCGAGTCTCCATGGAGGAAGAAATTTTCTCATGGTATTTCGGCCAGTATGGGACCAGTGTCCATCCAGCATCGTAGGACATTTGGGTAGCTACAATGAGTAGTGGCTCCAGGTTGAGAAAACCAGCTATAACGGCTGGGGACTCGACATACTGACCACATGTCACCCCTACACTGGCTGGATGATCATCTATGTCTGTGATTGACACATGTGGATGAGAGGCCAGCAGTCGGCTGGTAGGCTAAGGGTGTTTTGGACCTGTCGTGCCAGGAGTATTTACGGAACATCTCCCCTGCAAATAAGGAGTTTTTACTGTGTTATCATACTCACTGTGATATTGCTGGCACATCCAAACCAGCGTCAATAGTTTCATAACCTGCAGAAACTGCAATAGATAATACCCAGCCATGCTCATCAAATCTTGACCGAAGATCCTTCAGTAATTCTACAAATGCACTCTGTAAAAAATAGTATGTTGTCTTACAATATTTTAAAAATAAACTTTACAAAATAAGACTGACAGAACTTATTTTCAATTTCTTCACAAATACAGCAGGGGCGCACCGTAGCATAGTGGTTAAGGCACTGGGCTACAAGTCGGAAGGTCGAGTGTTCAAGTCCCGGAGGGTCAGGATTTTTAAACTGACCAAAACCTTCTGGCAGCACTATGGCCCTGGGGTCGACTCAGCCTCTAATGGAAATGAGTACCAGGCGCTTGTTCTGGGGTAAAGGCAGCTGTCACGCAGGGCTGACAACCCGGCTGACATCAAGTGCCGATTGTCTAGAAAGAGTGGGAGCCTTAACCTCGTAACTACCCCAAGGGCCTCCTGAGACCTGTAGTGGGATTACTTTACTGTACTTTACAAATACAGCCTTGATTGCCCAAAACATGTCAATATTCCTCTAAGCATGAAGATTGTTATTTAGGGACCTTCACAATGTTATGTTCCTAACAGAAATATGTTGTTTTCAAATGCTGGGCCTCGGCAACGAAGCCATTAGCGTTCTTGCTCTCCAATATTTCTCTATGGTGGATCCAACAGGTAATACTTCACAGGTTTGTAGATGTTCTTCACAGAAATATTGTCTTAGTGTATTGTTTATATTTATTTATTTTTTCAGGTGTTCGTATCTTACAAGGGAACTTGAACCTACCTTGACAGTTCGCTTGTAAGAAAAAAGTAGAGTTTTTCAGATGCTTCATTTTTTTTCTCGATAAAAACCTTAATTAATATTTGAAGAGAAAAATTATATGCTCAGACTGGGACTCAAACCCAGGACCTTTGGCTTTCTAGACCAATGGTCTATTGACTGAGCTATCTGGGCGAGTTCCAATCTAAATACAAATCTCATATATATATATATATATATGGTATGATAAGAAAAATAAATGCCTGGACGGGATTCGAACCTGGATCTCTGAGTCTGTACCTCAGCGTGATATCCATTACACTACCAGGCAAATCCAATTCATACATCGAGAACTAGATGTTCTCGCGACATCTAGTAATAATGGAGAGTATAATACATATATAAGAAAAATAAGTGTTTGAATTGGATTCGCCTGGTAGTGTAATGGATATCACGCTGAGGTACAGACTCAGAGATCCGGGTTCGAATCCCGTCCAGGCATTTATTTTTCTTATCATACCATATTAAGCTTGCATTGCTCAATGTTAAACATTTAATTATAACATATATATATATATATATATATATATATATATATATATATACATGTTGTCAATTCCCATGCACCAAATGCTATGAAACCTTTGTTTCTATCTTGAAAATGGTGGCTTATTTATTAAGAAGACATTTATTTGGGAATTTAACATTAGATTATAAAGCCAGCACGGCTTCTTTCAGTGTTTTTATTATTCATTTCATACATCGCAATGATGGATAAATTATATTTGAAAAGAAAAATGATACATTAGTTTGTATTTTGAAATGGAAATTCATAGTTAATTGCATTTGATATTAATATCTAACCGGTGTGGGCCAATTAATTGGCTCTAATGCTTTAATCTGTTACCTGCCAGACAATATACTTGAACTATCTACAAAACCGATCACATCAGGAAATTGCGATTTAAATCTCCAATGCAAATTTGACCGTGCGGCTTACAGAGAGTTAATTAAGAATTAAAAATAAAATACAATGCTAGAAAGACTCATGAAGAAATCACTTGGTACATATATTTATTTTAATTTAATTAATTCGTAGAATTTTGCAAAGAAAATAATCTGAGAAAATGATGATAATAATATTAAATGTACCTTTTCATCTTGTGATGGGTATTCCCAATCAATGTCAGCTCCTTGAAAACCATGAGATGAGATGAAGTTCACAATATTGTTAACAAATGAAGATCTTTTATTCTTCACAATCTGTAAACATTTAAACAAAAATCATAACATCACAAACCAATTACCACGTTTGGCAATTTGTAATAATTCTCTTTAATAAAATTACATAAATTTAAACAAGAAGAAAATACTTTTATTTTTGTAATTTCATATCTTATAAGTCCACCGCTGTGGTCTCGAGGTAGAGTACTGCCCTGTCACACAGCGGGCCCGGGTTCCATCCCCGGTTGGGGCAGGCTCCTGGGTGAGGTTTTTCCTCACCTGTAAGAAATGTCATGAAGCTTAGGGCCCAACGGTCCCTGAAAATCATCCGGCCATAATTATGATCCTTATCATCATCCTTCACCGGTGTGGAAAGCAACGGGAAGCTACCACACCTACAATTCCCTAGTAAAGCTGCAAAGCATAGCATGAAAATACTATGATTGTAGTGAAAGACCTGCCCTCAGGCAGAATTACTATGGATGATTTGTTATGTTATAATGAGAAATTACTTTTATTACATTGAGTAATAAAAAAGAAACTTTTTTTTGTCTCAGAAAGAAAAATATGTGATTATGATAGTATTTTTTCTCCTGAATTCAAATATGATGCCGTTTTTTCTCCATCATGCAAGGTTTCTGAGAGACAGGAATTTATAATTTCAAACACTTTAATATTTTCTACATTCGTAACTACACGATATTCGGACTCACCTAGAAAGTAAGAAATGACGATTTTCTGCTATATTTCGCCTGTGGAGCATCTCTCTTGATGGTCCAACAATAATCGGCCAGGATATTAGGATTCCATTTGCCTTGATATCTCTTTTCCATAGCTGAAATCTCCTGAGTTAGCTCATTTGGTTTTATTTTCAATGGACAAATGGACGAAAAAACATTTATTAAAAAATAATTATTTAAATCCATTAATTGAAATGAAAAAGCTGTGGGTGATGGAGAAATTCCGAATACATATTTGTACATAACGTTTATAATAATAGGAAGATGTTATGCATAAGCCAGCTAAGCACCAATTTAAAAAATAAATTTGATGCTATCAGTTGCACTGGCTCATGAAGTAAGTGTACGCACACTTTTAGCACCAAATCTTTAAATATAACCTTATTATTAAACACCATCAGTCCTATCAGAGATTCTGTGTTTTGCAACGAATGGCTATGAAATTAGATCTTCATAAATGCTAATCTAAATTTTGCAATATGCAGCTAAGCGCCAAATGTACCCGCTCTTAGATTGGTGTTGCATAACATATTAGAATAAATGGGCACAAGTTGTGCAGAAAATATATGTTACATAAGTTTTGTTATTAATTTGATTCACACAGCTTGTTATTTGCAGAATTCTACCCGGGATTTCCCTCGTTTTTTGCAGTTGGTTACATGGTAACGGTCGCATGGTTTCTCGCACAGTTGTTCCCGGGATCGTGGAAACACTTGGTCTCGAATACATATTTGAAACACGATAAAAATAACTGCATTAAGTACAAGTATTGGTACTCATGAGACAAAAATCATGTTGACCAGTGTTATTTATTCAACAAATAAAATAAATAATAATTATAATTTTGAAAAGGAAAATTAATGTCTGAACCATGTTAACCATTATACTATTCAGGCATCTGATGCAACTATTAATGTTTTCTTCCTGATATACAATTATCTTATCGCCCAAGACAGATAGCAGTGCCATCTGACAGCTTCTAACTCAAGAAGACATTTAATGAAAATTTACACAACTAAAGGGTTTTTCAAATATTATGCAATTTTAAAAAATGCAATAATTAAGTCAAAAATGCATCAAAATAAAAAATTATTTATATTTTTTATTTCCATCTACAATATGTCCACCTCTACTGTCTCTGCAGGCAGTTACTCGGTCTATGAAGTTCATGAAGACCCTTTCACAGACATTTCTGTTGATGTTGGAGAACTGTGTGTGGTTTGTTGACATACACTTTGGACTTCACCTAACCCCATAAAAAGAAGTCACATGGAGTAAGGGCACAAGATCTGGGAGGCTATTTCAAGTCACTGCGTATTGAGATTATAGATTGAGAGCATTTTTTCATGGTGCAGGGTTATTGTGTGACAGGTAGCTGAAACCAACTTAAGGAAGAAATTCAACAACATCAACAGAGATGTCTGTGAAAGGGTCATCATGAACTTCATAACCTGGGTAACCGCCTGCAGAGACAGTGGAGGTGGACATATGCCTGATATAATTTTCTGCATTATTTTCAAAGCCAAACAATTAAATAATTTCAATATATTATGGTAATTAATTGTGAAGTATTAATTGCAGTACTTACATCAGCAAAAGTGTCAGAAGGCGCAGATGCTCCACCAATAGCAATCATCGTTGTAACACCAGAATTTTGTAAATCATTGAATTTGCTGAAGCCACCTTGAAATCAATAGTAACATTAAAGTTCATAACAAAACTATACTTTTAGATAATTATAAAAGATGAGTTAGTTACATTTTGTAAAAGCACAATACATTAGTCTGGGCATGAAAGGGCCAACACTTAATTAATATTTATTTTTGATGAGGGTGATCTTGAATTTCTTGGAGCTATCAAATTAATTAATTAATTTATTTAAAAATATTAATAATAGTGGTGAAATATTAGACAATGAGAAGAATATCTAGTTTTATGGGAAATAATTTTAATTTAAAACTTTTCTTTAATATTGTTGTTATTGTTATTATTATTATTATTATTATTTAATTTTTAAGTTTAGTTTTTTTTTTAAGTTTTAGTTTTAGTTCTATCTGGGATGAAAAGGATATCCCTGAAAAAATTACTAGTTATAATAAAAGTTTGGGAATTATTAATCAAGTTACGAAACCATCCCTTGTACAAAAAACACCAGATTATGTTTATATAACACTTTGGCTAGACCAGTGTTGACCTATGGTAGTGAAGCATGGACACTTAAAAAGACAACATGAAAGAATAACGGCTTGTGAAATGAGATTCATGCACAGAACAGCGAGTTACACCAGATGGGATCGGAAAAGGAACACCGATATCTTAAAAGAATTGAAGACAACGCCAATTTTGGAATATATTAAACAGTACCCTAACGGAACCAATCAATTTCCAAATCCTCCAATTAACATTGGTATAAGTATAAAGAAAGCTATAGAATAATTTATTATAGAAAATTATAGAACAACAAAAGAAAGTATTAAATTGTGAGTAATGACAAAGTAGAAACAAAATACAAGAAAATTAAAAAATAATACAGAGTGTAACAGAAGTAATTTCATAGCAATAACAGGAAGAAAGTATATTATCTTACCAAGATCTTCATCAGCATAACTGTCTTCAACAGTGACTTCTGCATTTGAATTTATTGATGCAAACGCATAAATATGATGAGTGCAGAGGCTGGTATCTATATCGCTTATCTGAAAATATCCGTTACCTTCTCGGTACACTGCCCAACTTTGGAAATAACATACAACTCGAGCTGGTAAAAAAAAAAGAAAAAAGTTAATATAAATCATGTCTGGAAATATTACAAAATTTTAAAATAAAAGAACAATTAATTTTTTTTCTTCAATACCACCAGTTTGTCATTTCAATATTTCTGGTTTTCTCTTCTGGCATTGGTGTATTGTAAACTTTATTTTAAAAGAAAAAATTATGTCTAAACTGGGATTTAAATCAAAAGTCTCTGGATTTATACACGAGCACTCTGCCATTGACCTACTTTGACATCTCGATTTTAACATAAATTTTCTCTCTTATACAATCTCCATACACCAAAGGTAATGAACCTTCATTAAATTAAAACTTTTTTCATCTCATCTCATAAAGTAAGCGTTTTTACTCAATTTATAAATTGTAAATTGTCTCATAGTGTTATTCCCCACCATAATTTTGATTAAAAAACTTTAAATGCCGAGTTTAGGTGTAAGTTTTTCTCTTCAAATATACATTGGTTAATTTAAATGGAAAAATAAAAAACTGTAATTGTTACTCATTGGTATGTTGACTTTATACTTCAGTATTTTATATATAGCAAATGAGATGCAATTTATGCACCGTACAGCAGGCTACACAAAGTGGGACCATAAAAGAAATGAGGAAATTATGGAAGAGTTGGATGTAGAACTCATTCTTCACCATATACAAAACTACCAGAACAACTGGAAAGCCCATCTTCAACAAATGCCGTCTTATAGAATTCCAAAAGCCATGCTTTGTTACTGCCATCCAAGGCAGAAGATCGCTGGGATGTCCAAAAAAGCGCTGGATGGAAAACTCCTCTATGAGACCGTAACAGGCCACACGGCCTAATACTTGCATGGATCATGATGATGATATTATATATACGATATATATATAAGTCATGGCAACTATTTTTTTGTGAGAATTTGAGCGTGGGTGAAAAAATCTAAAATATACATATGAAAGAACAAGGGATAAACAAAATTTTAGGAATTTAACAACATGCCAACATTTTGCTCCTCATGTTTATTAAGGTAATTGTCATATCAATACAGTTTTCATGTTCCAGATCATTACATCACACCTTTTATTTTTTTCACTCTCTTTTTTTTTACGGTTTAGGACACGAATGGACATTACAGATGCTGTTCAACAACAGATCACCGGATTCACACATGGTGAAGCAGATGGTATTCGGTGCCTCCCACATCGTTGGCAGTGTGTTGTGAATGTTGCAGGAGACTACTTTGAAGCCCTGTAGAATGAGAGAGAGTGAGTTAGGGAGTGAGGAAGGGAGTAAAAAAAAAGAGAGTGAAAAAAAATAAAAAGGTGTGATGCAATGATTCTGGAACATGAAAACTGTGTTGATATGACAATTACCTTAATAAACATGAGGAGGAAAATGTTGGCGTGTTGTTAAAATTCCTTAAATTTCCTTTATCCCTTGTTCTTTCATAGGTATGTTTTAGATTTCTCACCCACGCTCAAATTCTCACAAGAAAAATAGTTGCCATGACTTATGCCCAAACCCTCGTATATATATAAAACTCAGTGTTTTGGAATAGAAATTTAATGTACAGAATGAAGAAAACTATATTTTAAGTTCTGTTACAAAGCATTTTATTATATGGGTCCGAAATCTGGGCGGTAAGTAGAAAACAAGCTGTTAGCAGTAGAAATGGATTTTTGGAGGCGATTGACAAGAATTTCAAGAAGGGATAAAGTCAGAAACAGCACAATAAGAGAAATTATGCAAGTTGAAAAAAACCATATTAGAAAAAATAGAAGAAAAACATTTGAAATGTAATGGACACCTCATAAGAATGCAAGAAGATAGAATACCAAAGAAGATCCTTAATTGGAAAGCTAATGGAAAAAGTGGAAGGGGCAGACCTAGAGAACATTGGATAGAAGGAGTGATGAGAAGTATGGAAGCTAGAGATTTGAGGAAAGAAGATGCTTTTGACAGGAACTGCTGATGACAAATCACTTTGGGTTGAAGGAGAAACACTGTATTGTGGAATAAATACATATAGTTGATGATTCTCACAGCTCGTATATGAATGAATGTGTTTACCTGAACTGATTTGTGCTTGGAAAGACAATGCAATCAATGTAAACAGCCAGAGCTGCATCTTAACCTGTGAACACAAAACAAAGTCTATCCTATAATTGAATAGTTGCCCGAAAAGAGATCTAATCCACAAAAATTCGAAAGTTGAGTTTTTAATGGATTAGTGATCTATCTGGAAAGTATCACGACATGGTGCATATAAAATTATCCATACTCTCTTCCAGACCTGTTTTATTTATTTTTAAAAGTTGGCTTTCAAGTGAATAGTGATCTATATGTAACAAAATGGTGGAAGCAGTCAAGTCATTAATAGCAGTGCAGAAAAACAATTATTGCACATGTGTAAATTCATTCCATCTCAGTTCCATGAATTCTAATCAGAATCTTAGAGAAATTGAGTGAAAATAAGAAAGACAAAAAAATGTAACGAAATAACATTAAATGGAAAATAAATACTGAAAATTGATTAAGTTGGAAATTTTTATAAGTGAATCAGTGTTCAATATGTATTTTCTATTTCTTGTAATAGCATTTTTAGTTAAATATGTGTTACATCATTTTTCCACCCTATTGAGATAGATCACTTTTGCACTCGATTCTGTATTAAATTGTTAATATGCATTTAATTAAATAAAAATAAAACAAAGTTTTATGTGATTTTGATATTTATTACAATATAAATTCGTAA
The DNA here is from genome assembly GCA_030220185.1 of Diploptera punctata. Taxonomy (NCBI): domain Eukaryota; kingdom Metazoa; phylum Arthropoda; class Insecta; order Blattodea; family Blaberidae; genus Diploptera; species Diploptera punctata. The sequence continues at coordinate 218,355 of JASPKZ010008183.1, forward strand.
CAGCTGTTTCGGTACTTTGTACCTTCTTCAGGCATGATTACAAACATTTGTTACGAATTTATATTGTAATAAATATGGAAATCATATAAAAAAACCTTGTTTTATTTTTATGTAATTAAATAAATATGGATTTTCATCAAGTAAAAACCAGATCAATTGATTGTTAATATTTAGTTATTAGCAAGTTATTTTACATTCAAATTGTCTGTATATGTTTCCAATAGGATGAGAGATTAAAATGTATTTGATATAATAAAGGTAATAGCCTCACAATGAACATTATGCATTTTAATAATTGAGTTTGTATTTTTTAACATTCTTACCTCATAAGTTTGTGAACAAGCTGAAGATGGAGCAATAAGCTTTGAAATGATCGTCCAACAAAACAAACATACGAGGTAAGAATGTTAAAAAAATACAAACTCAAATATTAAATTAAACCCCATAATGCTACTTCCTAATGATTTTAAAATTGTACATTCTTTTCGTTTTCCCAACAATTTTTTGGGGCGAGTATTCAATTTTAAAACTTCAAACAAGTTCATTCTCATAAGAAAATGGAAAATTATAAATTTAAATAATTTGTTATTATTCTGAAATTTATTATGTTTGTCTCTCTAACAAACGACGGCTTACATGAGGAATACTTCTGAACGGATTCAGTTATCCGTGTCTGGTAAGATAAACTAGCAGGAAGAGTTTCATATACAGGGTGTAACATAACTCAATGGCAAAATTTCAGGAGTTAGTTCCTCATATGGAGAGAATAAAAAAAAATGTATCACAACATGGGTCTGGAAATTGATAATTACAGAGTTATTCCAACTTTTATGAATGTTAGCACATGGCAACAAAAATGCAAGGGACTTGTTGGAGCGCTCTGTTCTGTCAGATGAAATGTTCAAAGTGACCTCTTGTGCCTCAATACAGGCAGCTGCTCATCACACCAGCCTACAATAACTACTGTAAACCTTAATAACCTAACATTCATAACAGTTGCAATAACTCTGTAATTATCAATTCCCAGACCCATGTTGTAATACACTTTTTTTTATTCTCTCCATATGAGGAACTCATTCCTGAAATGTTGCCGTTGAGTTATGTTACACGTATATTTTGGAGCACTGTACATATTTGATATTTTTCATACTTACTGGTATGCACATCTCAAACTTCCACAGTTACTGCAAATAACTAACTTGTTATTTGGGTGTTTTCCCTTTGGTTTTCCTACAAGAAGCTTCCATGCACATCTTTCATTCCCCATTTGTGCCACATGTCCTGCCCATTGCAGACTATGAGACTTGGCTGTTCTCATTATATCTGACTTCCTATAAAAACCATGCAGTTCACTCTTACATAGTCTTCTCCATTCATCTGTCTGTTCATCTCTCTTTGGTCCAAAATTTTTCCTAAGAACTTTATTCTCAAATACTTGCAAAAAATAAATAAATAAAGAGAGAAGAAGAAAAAAGAAAATTGATTCACAAACAGAGGAGAAAAAGGTACTTAACTGTTTTGTATCGAAGGTAGGAAAAAAACTGTTTTACAATTTTTTTTATTGATGACACTGAACCTCATCAATAGCTACTGAAAAACTGGTTCAATTGACCACAATCATAATTGTATCAGAAATGTTCATCTTAAGGCACGACAACTTCAAAAGTGAAAGTTTTGATCTTCTCAACAAATCTGTCTCTTGCCATATTCAAGTTAGTAATTTTCATTTTCCTTAGATCATTGTGTCATCCTCCCATCTGATCTTCGATCTTCCAACAGCTCTGCCTCCTATAGGTTTCCATTTGTAGGGTTTTTTGACCAGTCTCTGATCATCCATTCTTATCAAATGTCCAAGCCAACCAATTCTGAGAGATCTTATATGGTTTACTATGTTCTGATTTTTGATTAATTTGTTTTGATTCTCCAACAGTTATCAATTCCTCTATTTTGTCCAAATATTCTTCTTAAAATTTTCCTTTAAAAAATTAGTAATTTCTGTTTTATTGTTTTTTTTAGGACCCAAGTTTCACAAGCATATGTAACTACTGGTCTAATGAGTGTTTTGTATAACCTTATTTTTGCAGTTTTTGATATTAATTTGCTTTTAAATAAGGTTCTATTTGCAAAATAAGATTTATTCCCATTTACCAATCCTTCTTTAATTTCCTCTTCTAATGTATTACGTCCATTTACTTTGGTACCTAAGTATTTAAATGATTCTACTGTGTTAATTTGTATATCATCAATTTGTAGATTTTCAGATTTTCTGTTGTGATTACTACATTTTAAATATTTTGTTTTCTCTTGATTTATTATTAGACCAAATTTTTTAGATTCCTTTTTCAATTTTGTGAAGGTTTCACATAACGCTTGTCTGGTTCTTGCTGTAATCAGTACGTCATCTGCATAATCTATACATTGTTTAAGTTTTGTTGTAATATTTCCCCTTAATTCCACTTTCTTAAATATATAATCAATGATTAAGCCAGAGGGGGGTCTCGTTGTTTCACTCCTGATTTAATACTGAAACTTTCACTTAGTATATTGTTGTATCTATTAAAGTTAAGGATATCAACTGAATTAATTTGTGTGGTACTTGATAATATTTAAGGCATTCAATTATTTGTTTCCTGCTGACAGAATCAAAAGCCTGTCAGAAATGTTTATACCTCACAAAATATATATATTTATGTTGGAGTGTAACTGATGATTGGGTGATAGTATTCTAAATTAGCATCCAACATCATCAGGAATTTGGGTAGCTACAATAAGTAGCGGTTCCACGTTGAGAAAACCAGCTATAACGGCTGGTGGACTCGACCACATGTCACCCCTACACTGGTAGGATGATCGTCTACTTCTGTGATTAACACATGCACATTTATTACTCCCCTGTAGTTTAAACGGGAGCTTTGGGGCTGGATTTTAGTGCCTTGCAGTTAAAAAGGCAGATATTTTTTTGGACATGGCCTTTGTACATCATATACTTCTCTGGGAGAAATTTAACTGTTGCGCCATGGAGATTTTCCATTAACACTGCCTTGCAGTTAAAAACGGCAGAACTGTTTCCATTTTTTTAATTGATAACACTAAAACTTGTTAACAGCTACTAAAAAAAAGAGAAAATAGTATTTATCTGTTTTGTCTTTGCCAATTTATATATGGATTCTTAAATAGATTAAAAATTGAATATGAATTCTTTCCTTTATTCAAGTATTATCGGTACTAGATGTGTTGAATAAGAAAATATCTGTAGAGGAATTAACCTTACCTTACAGAACCTGATGTTCATGTTAATTTATTAAAAAATAGTTTGAATGAATCACTCGTTTATATATTAATGTCTGTTTAATGCAGTGTGAATGATTTACTTTGCTAAATAAAACAATGTGACATATGTTCTCATTACAAACATTTTTCTAGAATAATACACCTTTTATTTTGTGAATATGTCATTTCTATGTCATAACAAACATAATGTAATTTATTAAAAAGCATTTTTTTAGATATTTACAGTGCTCATTGACCTGTATTTCTAGGACTTGCTGAAAATAGAAAAAAAAGAAGAGTTTATCCATAAAAACTCTATCAAGAAACTTAATTATTTTGAGAAGCATGAAAACTGTGGTCTTCCATGACTTTCAGTTAAGCTACATAAGTATTAATAAATATACAGGACATGTAAAAAATACTGTTGAGTAACACTAAGAAATTGGGACTGAAGTAAATATCAATAAAACCAAATATATGGCCACACATAGAAATACATTATATAATGGAAATGGACAGCTAATGACAAATCAAGGAAATTTTGAAGAAGTGGCTGAATTCAAATACCTAGGAACAGTAATCACAAACATAAATGAGATGCACAAAGAAATTAAACATAGGCTCAATTCTGGAAATGCGTGTTATTATGCATTGCAGAGACTCTTGATGTCCCAACTCCTTTCAAAAAACGTTAAACTGAAAATATATAAAACTATTATTCTACCAGTTATATTATATGGATGTGAAACATGGACTCTTACTTTAAGGGAGGAAAGGAGATTACGAGTATTTGAGAATAAAGTACTTAGGAACATTTCTGGACCAAAGAGAGATGAACAGACAGGTGAATGGAGAAGACTACATAACAGTGAACTATGTGGTCTTTATAGGAAGCCAGATATAATAAGAACAGTTAAGTCTTGTAGACTGCATCTGGCAGGACATGTGGCACACATGGGGAATGAAAGACGTGTATGGAAGCTTCTTGTAGGGAAACCAGAGGGAAAACGTCCAGTTGATAGACCAAGAATGAGGTGTGAATATAACATTAACTATGATTTGAGGGAAGTAGATTATACAGAGGATGATTGGAAAACATTAGCTCAGGATAGGGATGTATGGAGAGATTATGTCAGTGCAGCCATGAACATATGGGTTCGATAGTTAGTTAGTTATAGGATGTACAAAAAAACACCTATAATGTTAGTATGTGGATAAATTATAAATTGATAAGGAAGTCATGTCTGGAAATGCATAGTTTGGACACTGTGGGGCATCAAAGTCTTGTTTGTGGCTTCCCAATACAATTGTGCAAGCCATTAGCTTTCAGTGGATTGACAGGTGTATCTTAGCTTTCCTGCACATCCCGCCATGTTGTGTACATGTGCAATAAGGTTGTTGATAGCATTGCAACATAACTCGTCAAGTGGGCACATGCCCATGCAAAACAGCTACATTCATATTATCTGCAGAAAGTTCAGGCATTAATAGTGGAGGACTACCCATGACAAGTACAGTTTGTGCTGTGTACTCCAGCTATTCACCGATGAACGCACGTTCACTCAAGATCATCATCATCCTGAGGCACGACAACTTCAAAGGTGAAAGTTTTGGCCTTCTCAACAATCCTCCTCCATGCCTGTTATGAATACATAGAGTATTTTACATAGATAATTAATTATTTTACATAGATTATTTTAATTATTCAAATAAAACAGTTGTTGAAATAAAGCCCTTAGACATATTATATTTCAGGACAGAGTTTTGATTATGGCAGAACAAAGTTTTCAAGGCTTACTGTAAAATCTCTGCATTTAGACTAGGAATGTTCGTACAGTTAAGTTAGTGGAGATGTAGGTCAAAGTTTAGTATTTAACCCTGGCAAAGTAGGGGACTCGTGTCCAAAGGTCCTTTAAGCCCTAAGAAAACCAGCAGTTCGTAATAATGCCAATCTGTCTCTTGCCATATTCAAGTTAGTCACTTTCATTTTCCTTAGATTGTTCATTGTGTCATCCTCCCATCTGATCTTTGGTCTTCCAATTGCTCTGCCTCCTATAGGTTTCCATTTTTAGAGTTTCTTGACCAGTCTCTGATCATCCATTCTTATCAGATGTCCAAGCCAACCAATTCTGAGAGATCTTATATGGTTTACTCACTCAAGATAGCTTTGTGAATTTGGTCAACACTCAATGTTTGGACAGACACATGTACATAGGCTCAGTATAAACTTATATACTCCCAACAGGTGTAGTAAATAACACTGTGAGTTTCTTTCAATGATATATGAGTTGCAAATTTTGACTCACCTCATATTTCTTGTTATTATTATTGTTTTTGATCATTTTCTAACAAATTTTGGTGTAATTTCGAATTCCAAACATCCATTGATTCATTTTATATCGGCAGCTCTTTTATTTCTAATTTATTTTAATTTTAAATATTTTTAATGTCCATCTTAGTTCCCAAAAAATGTTCCGTTAAATTCTTGAATTTTTTAAATAAAAAAATTTTAAATAAAAAATTCAAGATTTTCATGAAATTTTTTTGGTTACTAAGATGGGCATTCAAAATATTTAAAATTGAATGAAACTAGAAATAAAAGAGCTGTTAAATTAATATTAAGAAGCTAAAGCTGTTACTATGATTGAAATAAGTAAATTAATATACACAACTAAATTATTGTAATCAAATGGTAAAGAGAAAAACCAGGAATCATGTCTTCTTAATGTAGAAGCCATTCATTATGTATTTGTGAATGATGATTTGAATGTGGGACCAGTAGAGTAAGGTAAAGGAAGGATTTATGCTTGGATGGGAAGGAATCCTGAATTAGCTCAATGGTTAAGAGCATCAGCATGGAAAGCTGAAGGTTCGGGGTTCGATTCCCGGTTCAGACGTAAATTTTTCTCTTTACCATTTGATTATAAAAGAGCTGCCCAATATAAAATTCATCAATAGATGTTTGGAATTGATAATTACATCAAAATTTGTTAGAAATAAGAGATTAATCAACATTTACAACTCAAATATAATTCAGACAAACAGAATTCATCTACCTCATTTTCCGATTGAGGGTCTTTCCACTTTTCAGCGGTTGCCCTTTTACCAGCCGGCTGCTGGCCCTTCACATCCACATGTGTCAATCACAGAGGTAGATGATCAACAGCCAGTGTAGGGGTGACACGTGGTTAGCATGTCGAGTCCCCCAGCCGTTATAGCTGGTTCCTCAACCTGGAGCCGCTACTTATTGTAGCTACCCAATTGCCTCACGATGCTGGGTGGGCACCGGTCCCATACTGGCCGAAATACCATGAGAAAATTTCTTCCCCCATGGAGACTCGGACCAGCACAAGTCCCGTAGCTCTGCGCCAAGGATTCCTACCTTAACCGCTCAGCTACCTCATTTTCCTGAGAGATATTCTTCTTACCCTATTGAATATGGTACCACCACATACTTGTCAGGTAATATGGCTGCAAAACAACACAGCCCAAAGTCATTTTGATGTAAATTTGCAGCACCACCTGATGCTACTTACGCCTAATTCATGGATTGGTAGAGCGAGGGAGACCTGTTCCATGGTCACAATAATGACATAAGTATGCTAATATTTATTTAACTTTGACAGGGAAACAACACTATGAGGTTTAATTAATGTTTTTATTACCTCACCTCATATCCTTTTTCTTCTAGACTGCAGTTTCGGAGCTTATCTTCACATCCAAAAAAACAAGAAAGATAAACTCATGAATTTCGAAACTCCCGCAAATTTTGACCTGATCCAGAGGTTCATCGGTCCGCTGATAGAAGTAAGAAGAAAACTGCCAAGAAACAACATAACACCAGTCGACCAGAGGCTACTGAAGATGGAGATAAGCTCCGAAACTGCAGTATAGAAGAAAAAGGATATGAGTTGAGGTAATAAAAACAATAATTTAATTCTTATGCTAATATTTATTTAATATTTGAAGGAAGTAACACTATGAGGTTTCTTTAAGGGCAGGTTACAAGCCCTATCCCGAAAATGTTAAAATGTAAAACTTTGAGATCCATTTTCTCAGAAACTATTTAAGCTATAAATGTGAATTTTTACACTGATCAGGCACATGTTTAGTAAGTTTACTGAAGCACTTTTGTGTTACATTTCTTCTTACTTTTGGAAATATAATTTTTTTTAACTTTTTTTTTTAATTTTTGCAAGTTTTCATAAAAAAAAACCAATAACTGTAAGAGCACAAAGTGGTTCCATATCAACAGATGTAAGACTATACGTGCTCAAACATTTTCATACATTTACCTCTTACAGTTTCTGAGAAAACTGGTCTTTTATATGAAAATTTTAGTTTGTTGAAAAAACCAGTTTAAGTAAAACATTTGTTGTGTCAAATTAGTGATGCAGCCTTACTTTTAAAAAAATTAATGAAATTACTTTAAATGGCCATATTTCAATAATATTTATATCAATTTGTGCAGAATTTTTCAAACTGTTTAAAAGTACAAAAAAACAAATTTGACAATTTTTTACTAAAATCACCTTTTAATCTCCCCTTAAATAACACTGGTCAACATGGTTTTTGTCTCATGAGTACCAATAGTTGTACTTAATGCAGTTTTTTATCGTGTTTACAAATACGTGTTCGGAATTTTTCCATCACCCACAGTTTTTTTTATTTCAATTTCAATTAATGGATTTAAATAATTATTTTTTTAATAAATGTTTTTTCGTCCATTTGTCCATTGTAAAATAAAACCAAATTTGCTAACTCAGGAGATTTCAGCTATGGAAAAGAGATATCAAGGCAAATGGAATGCTAATATGCTGGCTGATTATTGTTGGACTATCAAGAGGGATGCTCCACAGGCGAAATATAGCAGAAAATCGTCATTTCTTACTTTCTAGGTGAGTCCGAATATTGTGTAGTTACGAATGTAGAAAATATTAAAGTGTTGGAATTTATAAATGCCTGTGTCTCTGAAACATTGTGTGATGGAGAAAAACTGATATCATATTTGAATTCAGGAGAAAAAATACTATCAGAATCACATATTTTTCTTTCTTTTTTGTTGCCAGTGTTATTATTAGTTAGGGTTTTAGCCTCACTTCATATTTCTTGCGACTAGTTTCTTCACTTTTATGTGATAATGTCAGTGTCTCCCTTCGGCACAATATCACACAAGTGTAAAGAAACTATTCATTCTTCATTATGTTTATCCAGTCGCAGCTGATGATACGAATCCATTGCATACTTATGATGTGTAAGTTACAATGGGGCTACATATACATGCAGCTTATGTGGGCACTAAATGCCCATGAGGTTAAAGAAAGAGATATAGGAAAGAGAGCTTTGACCTCAAATACTCTAATACCATCAGGGTTGAAGAAAACAAGAGGTCAGGGAAGGGAGACTGGATAGAGGGATCTGGTACTGGAAAAGGAAGGAATATCAGATCGGTCTATAACCCACCAAGCTGACCAGTGGTAGCCCATCCCTTTAGTTCATATTGCATAAACAATATGTTAACAGCTGCAACGAGAAGGTAGGGATTGCCCAGGTTGGTTCCTGTAAGCTTTCAATATAGAGAGAATTAGAGGGTTTTCTCCTGTTAAGAAACAGCAACCCTTTGCAGCCGTGTGAAGAAATAGTCTGCAAGAAATATAAAAAAATATGAGGTGAGTCCAAAATCCTAACTCATAAGATTATGCTAGTAGACTGGTCATTAGGAATGTTTCTTGGAAGAGTTCATATGTTAGTCTGGAGGGAGTTATACTTTGAGATCCTCAGTGCAGCCTTTACGTAACTTCATCATCATCATCATCATTGGCGTGACGGTCCTTTTAGTTTGACCTTAGCCTCCCACATAACAACCATCCATTCTCTTCGGTCAATGGCCTTATTTCTCCAATTTGTTATGCCAATCTTCCATAGATCCACCTGTACATCATCCATCCATCATAACCTAGGCCTCCCAACTTTTCTCCTTCCATCCAGCTTAGCGTTTGATATCATCCTGGGCAAATGTGTCTCGTTCATTCTGCAAATATGGCCCAACCATTCGAAACATCTGACTTTAATATCTATAACTATATCATTATCTTTATATAGGTCATATATTTCCTGGTTCTTTATGTAATTTGCCTTCACATTTTCTACTGTACTAAAATCTTGTCATAGGTTAGGATGGGATGTACTTTGGCATAGAACAGATTCACTGCTGTTGAGAATGAAATCTAGGAGATATTTTGGATGTTTTTATTATTCATTTCATACATCTCAATGATGGATAAATTATATTTGAAGAGAAAAATTTACGCTCAGACTGGGGTTTGAAACCAGGACCTTTTGCACTCTAGGCAAATGCTCTACCAACTGAGCTACCGGAGAAACTCGAATCTAAATGCAAATCTTTCTGTTATATACGCTGTTAATTCATTGAGATGTGTGAAATGAATAATAAAAACATCGAAAGAAGCCGAACTGGCTTTATAATGTAATGTAAAATTCCCAATTAAATGTCTTCTTTATAAAGAAGCCACCAGTTGCAAGATAGAAGCAAAGGCTTCATATCATTTGGTGCACAGGAATTAACAGTGTACCACCGCTCTGGTTCTGAGGTAGCTTGCTGCCTTGCCACGCAGCAGACCCGGGTTCGATTCCCGGTCAGCACAGGCTCCTGGGTGAGATTTTTTCGGGGTTTTTCCTCACCTTTAAGACAAATGTCAGTTAGCTTAGGGCCCAACGGTCCCTGAAAATCATCTGGCCATCATCACCATCCTCATTATCATCACCACCCTCCACCAGTGTGGAAAGCAACGGGAAGCTACCACACTTGTAATTCCCTAGTAAAGCTGCAAAGCACAGCATGAAAATGCTATGATTGCAGTGAAAGACCTGCCCTTGGGCAGAATTACTATTGATGGATGCATAAGAGAAAGATTTGTGCTTTGATTGGAGTTTCTCAGGTAGCTCAGTTGGTAGAGCATTTGCCTAGAGTGCGAAAGGTCCTGGGTTCAAACCCCAGTCCAAGCACATATTTTTCTCTTCAAATATAATGATATTTTGAATTCCTATAATAACAACTGTTGCTCTTTCTTTGGTGTGTACCATGAAAGACTTTACAGTTGTCTGAAGTGTTGTTGATCCAAAATATGAGAAAACAGCAATTTTGAGAGGTTCTTTTGTATCATAATTGTGTCTTTTTCCCTTTCTGCAGATCATGTACACCATTTTCGCTTCTATTAAGGTCAGTGTGCACAGGATAATTTCCTATTGTGTAAACCATTTCTTATTATTTTATCAAAATTAAAATTACCATAGAATTATGAAGTCCTGTGTCCTAGCCGAGTGCTTAAGGTTAAGACAAGAAGCTACGGGACTTGTGCTGGTTCGAATCTGCATGGCAGAAGAAATTTTATCATGGAATTTCGGCCAGTATGGGACTGGTGCCCATACAGCATCGTGAGGCATTTGGGTAGCTACAATAAGTAGTGGCTCCATGTTGAGAAAAACAGCTATAACAGCTGGGGGACTCGAAATGCTGACCATGTCACCCCTACACTGGCTGGATGTTTAAACCATGTGGATATGAAGACAGCAGCCGGCTGGTAAGCCAAGAGCCTTTTAGGCCCTGTCGCGCCATTAAGTTTTTTTTATTTATCACTGCAACAAATATAGAAAATATTCAATATTTGTTACGAGATATTGTGTATTTTTTCCTAAGAAAATAGTCCCTCGGCGCCCATTATTTTTTTAACAATAGAGCACTTTCTAAACAAATTGCAATGAAAACTGATTTTTTTGCACTTTGTTAAAAAAAATTGGCTATACTCATCACGGAATAATAAATCCATAAAGGATGTTATGGTTCTGCACGTAAAATGGAGATAGGACAGGTCATTGGAGGTCATTATCCACTCATGGACATTCATCATGTGAAAGATTACAAAATGTGATATTTATATATCATTTATTTAATTTCATGGATCTTCGCTTTTTCGTGATGAATGAAGTACAGTACTGAATAAAAGTTTTGTATAGGCAACCTGCTATGCAGTAAAACGTAAGTAAACAGGAGTATTCAAACTTTTGACATAAAACTATAAAAGATTCATTCTACATAAATAGTAATGAGATAAATTTGATTTGAGCAATATTATAGAGTCCATAATGACAATTAAAAAAAAAATTAGGTTTTTAGAAGGCCACGACAACGTCGTTCTCGACAACGTTGCTTCATACGTACTGCAGTCGGCATAATCTATGAAGCGCTGATCAGTAGAAGTTCTAAAAGAGGCATAAGTGCCGTATTAAAAAAGCCTTTCGAAGGTCAAAATAGTGTATTTAATAAAAGTGCTTGATTAATTAGGTATATAGTTAATATTTACATAAAATGACGATGATATATGTATAAATGTGCTGTAGAATTCTGTGAAAGAATCAAGGTTTTTTAGTGTGAATCATATCCCATCTTTTACAGTTGATATTTTATCATATGGAACTCCAATTATAGACAAGTCATATCAGTGGAAATAAAAACACAAGTAAATATAATTTCTACTATTATTTACTATATTATAAATTAATGAAAACCGTCTGTTCGTAACTACAGTATTGAAGACCTACTTTAATTTTGTACAATCGAGGTTATTAGCATTCTGTGGAATATCGTTCAAATTACTTAATTAAATTAAAAAAACGTTATACAACAAATTATTTTGATTTATTACTTTCCTTTATTAATAGAAACTTATTGTTACGTTCCTAGAATATAATTGTTATTGAATGATGTTTCAATAGAATCGAATATGTTTTATAATTAAATATTGAATTGTGTAAATTTTTATTTTTGATAATGCAATTGTAAAAAATAGACCAGTTGCTTTTCCAAAAGATTTGGCAGAATTTCATTTTGTTTAATCAACATTAAGCTATAAAGTATCAACATAACCTTATAGTACTGACATTGTCACATAGTTTAATGTTTGTCAAAATATGAATTCAGAAATAGTTGGCAATTATTCACTGTGTGTTAACTTAGTATTTGTCATGATTTATTAATAACATAGTAAAGTTTAGGTTTTAATAAAATTTGAATTATTCTGGCAATTCAGAAATTGTTTACCTCGTCAACCAGCAATTTTGTTCAATCTGAATCATTCAAAAGAAAATATATCCTGGAAGCTAACCGATATTCAACCTAACAGTTGGTAATGATTTAATCTCCTTTATTTAAATGTTTGATTTTTTAAAAATTGTGTTAGCCTAAGAACGCATAAGTGTCAAATTTAAACTGCAGTCAACAGTACATAAAAACAGTTTTAGGAGAAACTACTTGGCTCAACTGCACTTTTCTACTAGCGCTTGATTTTTCAGTTATATTGTTATAAACTATAGCTCGTCTTCTGTATTTACTAACATTATTTAATGTTTTAAACTTTTTGAAACAATTTTTATAACATTTTTAGACAATTTACAGTATTTATTTAAATATGCAAATCACAATATTATGACACTGTTAGACAATATTGTGATGCTAACTGCTACTTTCTCCACAGAGTATATTACTTAGTCTATGATTTTTCTATCGCTGTTTTGGGTTATCGCTGGTTGGATCAGCATTAGGGAGTGATAAGTAAGTGTACACCCATTTTTAATAAATGTTTGGTAATTTTAATATTATTAATATATCTTTTTAACATAGATTAGGGGATTTATTGCAAATATTGGTCATTTAAATTTCATAGCGACAGATAGTAATCAAGGATGATAATCAATATGTGGTTCGATTGTGGGTTATCGGTGGCTCTACAAATTCTGGCGCATGCACACTGTTATTCTATAGGACTTTGAAAATATTTCATGCTAGTTTAAGTGCAGTTTTTCCGGTAATTTTAATATTATTCATATATTTTTTAACATAGATTTTGGGGATTTATTGCAAAGATTGGCCATTTAAATTCATAGTGACATGCTGTCATCTAGCATAAGATTTTTGAATTTTAGTACGATATCGATAGTAATCGAGGATGATAATCGATATGTGGTTCAATTGTGGGTTATCGCTAGCTCTATGAACTCTGGTGCATGCACACTGTTGTTCTATAGGACTTTGAAAAAATTTCACGTAAGTTTAAGTGCAGTTTTTCCAAAATTGATATATATTAACTTCTTTCTTAACCTTACAAAATAAATTACATGCATATTAAATATACGTAGGAAATAACACTATGAGGTTTATTTTTTTTTTGTATGTGAGTTGTGTATTTTGACTCACCTCATATTTCTTGATTTTTATGCAGACCTAGGTTTCGTCGCTAACTTTGCAACGTTCTCGATGTCTCACAACTGCCGTCTTATGGTTGTCCATCCTGCAAATTGATTTCTGCTCCCTCTGTTGGCTGACCAATGAACTTCTAAATCAAAATTTTTTCTTTTTCACCAGGAATTTCGAAATTCATAGTTTTCTTTTTATTCTTGGTGGATGTAAATTTTCTCCCAAATTGCGAGTTCTTAGATTTTTCTAACTGTTTTAGTAATTTGATCTTAATTTCAATTCTGTGTTTTTCTGACCATGCACGTGCAGCTATTGCAGATTTTTCTATTTCTCCATTTTTAACATTTCTAAGGTGTTCTTTCAATCTTGTATTTATGTTCCTTTTTGTCTTTCCTATCTATATTTTCTGACAATCTTTATAATTAATTTTGATAAACCCCTGATTTCTTGCCGTCTTCAATCTTTTCAATATTTGTTGGTTTTGATTAATTTATTCAAACTGTAATCACAACTCAAATATAATTACATGCATATTACTTACTGAAGTGTACGCTAACACTAACCTAACAAAAATATGTTTGAGTTGTGGTGAAATTAAATGTTTCCTACCTCTCCTCATATAAATCTTCTAAGATCGCAATTTCGAGACCATAACAGTCTCATCTTCAGTACTTTCTTGGCGACTGATGCTATGTCGATCGGAAGAAACTCTTCTTCTTCCCTCTGTTGGTGGACCAATGAACCTCTGGATCAGGTCAAAACTTGCGGGAATTTCGAAGTTCATAAGTTTTCCCAAAGATCCACATTCAGAAAAACAAAGGACTATAGGACTTTGAAAATATTTCAGGTACCTAAAGTGCTGTTTTTATAAAATTGGTTTATAGTTTATTAAATAATATGCATGTAATTTATTATGTTAGGTTAGGAAATGGGAAGTTAATTTACATCAATTTTTTTTTTAGCATTTGGGAATTTATTCTGAAAGTTCGTACTTCAGAGCCATCTATTGGAAGATACATTAACCATTACAGCAACTCTGCAACTTGTGCATGTGCGCTGCGATTCTGTAGAACTTAGAATAATTCATGTGTGACAAATAGTACACTTTTTCCAAGGATCTTAAATAGGCGACTTTTGTGATTGCATTTATTTGCATATTTTGTCAATTTTTTGGCATATTGCATTTTTTGTGGATTTTCTAGCATATTAGTGCTTATTTCAAACAAATTTTTTGGTAGTTTTATGAGTTTTTGTAAGGAAATGTGCATTTTTTAAACTTAATTTACTTTCACTCTCTCTATCAGTATAAAAATTTGACTTGAACTGTTCAAGCATTCGCCTAGAGTGCAAGAGGTCCTGGGTTCAAGCCCCAGTCTGAGCGTATAATTTTTCTCATCAGATATAATTTATCCATCATTGAGATGCATGAAATGAACAATAAAAACTTATGAAGAATAACTAACTCACTGGCATTATCGAACCCGTAGGTTCATGGCTGCACGAACATAGGCTCTCCATACATCCCCTGAGCAAATGTTTTCCAATCATCCCCCTGTATAATCTATTTTCTTCAAATCATCATCATCATAGTACATTCACGAATTTAGGCCATTTGTTGACCTGTTTCGGCCTCAAGAGAAACACCATCCAGAATCTTTTGAGTGGATGTCCTGGTCTTCTTCTTCCTGCAGGTTGATATCTTAACATTTGTTTGGGTATCCTGTGATCTTCCATTCGATGAACATGTTGCATCCATCTTGACTTATAATCAGAAATTTTGTTTTCTAAAGGTTCCATGTGTAATTCTTCTAAGATGTCTTCATTTTTTTGTGATCTAGTAGTGTGTATCCTGCAGTCCTCCGAAGGTATCTCATTTCAGCAGATCTAAGTCTCTGTACATCCTTCTGTTTCAACGTCCATACTTCACTAGTATACAAGAGAGTTGGAAGAGCCAGTGTTTTATACACTTTTAATCTTGAATGTTTTTGGACTAACTATGGCTTGAAGATAGAAATTATTAACCCTAAAATTAAAAAAAAAGTCATAGTTAATGTTATTCTCACACCTCATTCTTGGTCTACCAACTGGGCGTTTTTCCTCTGGTTTTCCTACAAGAAGCTTCCATGCATGTCTTTCATTCTGCATTACATATGAAAACTACAAAGGAAAAAATAATAGTGAAAGTCACATATTTCTGATTTTGAGTAAATTTGAAACAAAAATTAAAAATGCTCTTACAATAAAAGTATTATGAACATGAAATTGTTTGTATAACATTTGTGACGTCCTGTAAAGGGCAGTTAACTTTTTGTATCAAGGTCCACATAATTTTCTTCTTTAAATTGAAAAATTGGGGACAATAATGAACAGTGACAGTTAAGAAAGGTAGGCGCCCACATTTTGGTATTTTATTTATATCTTTTACTCTTGATTGGTGATAATTTTTTTTTATCTGTCATTGTTCACAATGTTAGTATTTTTGTCACTATTCATGTTACACAACACAATACTGGATTGCCTCACAAATTAACACATTGTTGTCCCTTTTCATTAACACTGAGCAACAAAATATAAACTTTTTTTCTCTCAGAAAGAAAAATATGTGATTCTGATAGTATTTTTTCTCTTGAATTCAAGTATGATATTGGTTTTTCTGCATCACGCAAGGTTTCCGAGAGACAGGAATTTATTATAATTTCAAACACTTTAACATTTTCTACATTCATAACTACACAATATTCAAACATTCGGACTTACCTAGAAAGTAAGAAATGACGATTTTCTGCTATATTTTGCCTGTGGAGCATCCCTCTTGATGGTCCAACAATAATCGGCCAGCATATTAGGATTCCATTTGCCTTGATATCTCTTTTCCATAGCTGAAATCTCCTGAGTTAGCTCATTTGGTTTTATTTTACAATGGACAAATGGACGAAAAACGTTTATTAAAAAAATAATTGTTTAAATCCATTAATTGAAATAAAAAAACTGTGGGTGATGGAGAAATTCCGAATACATATTTGAAAACACAATAAAAAAGTGCATTAAGTACAACTATTGGTACTCATGAGACAAAAATCATGTTGACCAGTGTTATTGAAATTCAGGTTTACAAACATTTATAACAAAAATCAGTTATACTCTAAGATTTCTTGTTTATAACTGGGTGGACTCTGATTGATTTAACATACAACTGTGGGACTTCCGTTGTACACTTTATTTTGAAGCCAATTTTACGTGGACTATGAATGATATTTCCATGTATTGACATTTAAAACAGCAGTACTCTATGCCAGGAAGGATGATATACACACAACTCAATTTTTGTGAAAAGTGGACTTTGATTGTAAAAACATTGATTGTAGTCTTTACATAAACAACCATCAGTTGTCTTGAAAATAATCTCACACAAGGACGTCGACTTGAATAAATTAAATATTAGATTTAGATAACAATTAATTATTATTATTAGTAACTACTCTCAGGGAATAATATTTATAGATAGATCATCGGTTGATTGATGTCTGACATCGTCCGATTCCTAATAGCCAATTTTGTCGGTCCATCCAATCTCCTGGTTGCAGATGTTTCTCCTTCATGTATAAACATATTCTCTGACTCCAGAAGGTTTTAGGTCTTCCTCTGCCTCGTCTTCCCTCAGGTTTCCATTCCAAAACACATTCTGGTAGCTGATCCTCTTCCATTCGCTGGACATGTCCATACGATCCTAATTGCTGAGTTTTAATATAATCTAAAATAGTGTCTTCAGTCTTCATTTTCTCCCTTATAACTTGAGTTCCTAATTTTTTCTCTTCTTGAAATTCTTGTTGCCCTTCGTATAAAATCCATTTCCGTTGCCAAAAGGTACTTATTTGTTTTTGTTGTTAATGGCCAAAGTTCTGCTCCGTAAGTAATGATGCTTTTAACAATTGTATGATATATATTCATTTTATTTTTATTACTTATGTTTTTATCCCACAATATTCCATTGAGGCAAGCAATTGCAAATTTTCCTTTATTATTTCTATTTCTTATTTCCTCTTCATAACTCCCATTTTTATTTATTTTAATTCCTAAATATGTAATCTCACTATAAGATTTTATTGTTTCTCCAGTCTCCAAAATTAAATTTTGTTCTGGTTCACCAATTGACAAATATTTAGTTTTTTTCATGTTCAAATTTAATCCCCATTTTTCATATTCTTCTATTAATTTTCTAGTCATATATTCTAAATCTTCATAATCTTGTGCAATTAACAATTGATCATCTGCAAAATGTAAGTTGTATGAAGTTTTGTTGTTTGAAATAGGAATTCCCATGCTTGAACATTTTCTCCTCCAATTCTTTAATATTTCAGGAATAATATTTATAAAAACATATTAAATATTTATGAAGTATTATCTTCAATTAAGTAACAGATCAGCTGACATAAGCTCAATTAAGTAAACAAGTGAAACCTGATATTTCTTGGGTACATACACTTGTCACAGGATCAACTATTGTTTCATTATCCATGTTCTTCAGTAAGTTACGCCACGAGTGATTCCCAATTTATCTAGATGATTTGAAAATCAAGAGTGGCATTTCTTAGGACTATTTAATGAATAAAATTAAGCTGTTTACTAAAAAATCATTATTTAAGTATAGTTATATATTTAATGTAAACAGCAATGTTTGAAAACAAATGACAAATATTTGGTTATATTTCATTTGTTCGCCCACTGCAACTTGGTCATATTAATTATCTATTGCCAAATAGGATTGCAATATTGTAAGAATGCAGCCTAGTGGAGAAATAATGAAATACATCAAACTGTATATTATAACCAACATTATAGGTTATTAATTTATTTTTTTTAGTAAACAACTCAGTAAAATCATTATCTTAAAACACAATTATTGAACACAATTATCAAATGTGTAGGTTGAAGGAATCTGTTCATTATTTGCTATATTCAACGTATTTGTTAGAGAGTCAGTCACTGCAAAATAATGCTCTGACCTGTTCAGAATATTAAAAAGGAGGAGCTTTCTTTATTTTGGTAAACAGAAATCTATAAATATCGAGGTGAAACACGACTGTGATTGGTTGTAAAACAAAATTGATTGAAACGTGATTGGTTATTGGCTCCCATTTGGGGCGTGAGTTAAATAGTGAATCATAATTAGCACTCTTTGATCGGCCGCGGTGGACTAGTGGTTACGCTCCTTGCCTCTGGTCCCGAGGGTCGCGGATTCAAAGCCGGCTGGGGTCGATGGATTTTTTAGGATGGAAAAATCCAAGGAGCAAGTCCTCCAGGAGGGACTTTAAGCCATGGGTCCCGAGTCTGAAGATTTTCAGGCTCGTAAAAGATCCTAAAGCCTGAATGAAAAGGCCTCTAAGCAAAATTTACCGAATTTTCCCATCCTAGTACTACCTTGGTTTCCTAGATGTCAGTATGAGGCAGAACGCTGACCACGGACCACTCAATTGACATCTATGTGAAAATAACTGTAACTAAATTAGTATGGTTCAAATTCTTCCCTGTAGGGGGACAGCGCCTAAATCTCTGTAAAGGGAAACATGGGCTTACAAGATACAAGAATGATCACATTGTCAATCCATGTTCTTCTCAGCTAGTTTACCCATATTCCAACCTCAAGTACAATTACTGCCCATAATCTTATTTTTATATTAAATCCCTCTGGCTGCGTACCTGAAAGTGAAAAACTTGACATGTAAAACATATTTTTCGGTATATATATTTTTTGGACAAAAATTATTACCATATTTTACAGACTTTAAGACGCTATGGATTATGAGATGCACCTTCATTTTAAGCAATTAAAAAAAAAACATTTTTACCATTTTTATTATTAGATTGCAAAGCCAGACTAAAAAAAAATCTTAGTTTATAAAACCATTCTGATCTTTAAAATCCCTGAAAATCATCATCTGAACTTTCTTCTTGTTGTCCTCTTCATATATAAGTTGGTCTCCTCTGCCATTGACAGTGTTACTTACACCGCACTTCTTGAAAGATTTAACAATAATGTCTTCTCTCACTCTAGACCACAACTGTTTTATCCACTGACACACTTGTTTGATTGTATGTTGTTTTAAAGCTCCCTTCGGCGTGAATTCATGTTGGGTTTCATCCATCATCCATTTGTTCAAGTTCACTGGCATCGTAGACTGCAATGACGCATCATAGGCTAGACAGTGTTCTGGGTTTGTGATGGCAGGGCGGGAGGGAGACAGTATTAGCAAGCTTGTGAATCCCCGCAACTCATTGGTGCACTGCTGGTACCAGTTGAATCCAATGTTGCCAGATAGAGATAGATTTTCCACGGCATCAAATTAAATCAAACACTGGATATTTTATGGTGAAATTAAATGTTTCTTACCTCTCCTCACATAAATCTTCTAAGTAGATCGTGATTTTGAGACCATAACAGTCTCATCTTCAGTACTTTTTTGGAGGTCGCCAAAAAAGTACTGAAGATAGACCATTATGGTCTCGAAATCACGATCTACTTAGAAGATTTATATGAGGAGAGGTAAGAAACATTTAATTTCACCATAAATTAAACCTCATAGTGATTAATTCCTATAAAAGTTAAAAATAAACTGGATATTTTGTTTATTTAATGAAGTAATATTTTGAGGTTCTTTTAATAAAGTTTTTTGAGACTGGGAAACATCTTACCTCTAATTATTGTTGATTTATTCTCGAACATGTTTTGATATAATCTTCTATATCATCATCAGTTTGCCCAGATTGATGAGTTTTATGTTGTGAACCCTGGATGTCCCTCCTCTGGCTGGCTCAAGAACTTCCAAACTAGGTCACGTTCAGCACGGATTTCAAAATTCATGACTCTATTAAATTTGAACTCTAAATTATTAAAACAGTTAGAAAATACAAAAGAACTCGCCATTTGGGAAAAAATCTACATCCAGAAGAACAAAAATAGAGTAATGAATTTTGAAGTTCCTGCTGAACGTGACCTAGTTTGGAAGTTCTTCAACCAGCCGGAGGAGGGAGCTGATATTGACATACAGGGTTCACAACATAAAACTCATCAATCTGGGCAAACTGAAGATGATATAGAAGTTAATTAAATTTACAGTGGGAGGAAACACTATGAGGTATTTATATTAATAAATGAGTTGGAGAAAATGTTTAAACATCTCACCTCACAAAGTTGCATGTCTTCACGATACCGTTTCAAAACTATAGTATTACTTCCATCTTCAGTCAAATTCCAACTGTTGAAATTTGACTTAGATGGAAGTAATACTATACTTTTGAAACCGGTATCGTGAAGACACGCAACTTTGTGAGGTGAGATGTTTAAACATTTTCTCCAACTCATTTATTAATGAAATAGAAAATTATATCGAAACATGTTCGAGAATAAATCAACAATAATTTGACGTAAGATGTTTCCCAGTCTCAAAAAAACTTGACTGGATATTTTTATATTAATTTTTAGTATAAGACACACCTGAATTTTGGAGGCAATTTTTTGAAGAAAAAAGTGTGTCTTATAGTCCGTAAAATAAAGTAATGTCTGTGTTTTTGTTGGTTTCTTTTTATTGGATTGAATATGTTTGTGTGTGGATAAGAATTAAATGAATTGTGATTTCTTCTTACCTCATACTTCTATGTTTTTTTAAACACAGCACTGCAGTATCAGCGACCATCGTCACCATCCTCAGCTGTTTTCATGACTGCCAATTTTTTCTTTTGCCGGTAATTATCCAAACTGCCATCTGGTGTTCTTTTGAAGGAATTATTTTCTAAACTGCCATCTGTTTTATTTTTGAAGAACTTTGTAATCAAGCTCGGTTCGTCTTCAAAAATACAACAGATGGCAGTTTAGAAAATGATTCCTTCAAAAGAATACCAGATGGCAGTTTAGAAAATAATTCCTTCAAAAGAACACCAGATGGCAGTTTGGATAATTACTGGCCAAAGAAAAAATTGACAGTCATGAAAACAGCTGAGGATGGTGACAATGGTCACTGATACTGCAGTGCTGTGTTTAAAAAAACATAGAAGTATGAGGTAAGAAGAAATCATAATTCATTTAATTCTTATGAATTAAACCTCATAATATTTAAATTAATATACTGAAGAATATAAGTATTTGGGAATTAAAATTACTAAAGATGGAAAACAAGAAACAGAGATAAGAAACAGGATCAATATAGGAAAGTATGCTATATCTGCCCTAAATGGAATAGTATGGGACGAACATATCTTCAAAGAAACAAAAAAAACTATATTTAATACAATAATCAGAAGCATTATTACCTATGGAGCTGATGTGTGGGCTTTAAATGCACAAATGAAAAAAATTGCTCACCACTGAAATGGACTACTGGAGACGTGCTGCAAGAATATCCAGGAAGGATAAAATCAGAAATTCATATATAAAAGAAAAAATGCAGGTACAATATTCAATATTAGATTTTATAAAGAAGAAACAATTAAATTGGTACAGACACATTAGAAGAAGGAAGACTACCTAAGATAATCATGGATTGGGAACCACAGGGAAGGAAAAAGAAGGGTAGACCAACTATTATATGGATTCAGGGAATCAATGAAGCTAAGAGGGAATGGGAAATAGAAGAAGATATATGGATGAACAGACAGGAATGGAAAAATGTGTTGAAACAAATGTGTAGTTAACTGTGAACATGGGTACCGGAAAAATGTATATTCATTGTAAAAGCCGGAATAATAAAAAAATTGGGAAGTAAACATTATGAGGTTATATCATTAATAGTGAGTGGAGAACATATTTTTAACGACTCACCTCATATAATTTCAAATTTCTTTGATATCTTGTTATGGCTTCCACTGATGAAATTCTCTGGTTGTTGATGTCCTTAGAGAAATCAACAACCAGAGAATTTCATCAGTGGAAGCCATGACTAAAGAGGGACAAGATATTGTCTGAAACCGCCGGTATCAAAGAAATTTGAAATTATATGAGGTGAGTCGTTAAAAATATGTTCTCCACTCACTATTAAACCTCATAATGTTAAAAATTCCCAAATTTATTATATAAATTGTGTGGGGATGTTTGTTACAGAGAGCCTGACATCCTTATGCCAGAGTGCAGCAGGAATAAGTGACTGGATCCAAACGTTTCTCTACTGCATCTGAATTATGCCACTGTTTGGCAAGTCTCAGAAGAGTCCAGCAGAAGTGGTGAAGGCTCTTAAAGAGGCAGTTAATGCCCTGGAGAGGGGAGACAAGAAGGCCGAAAAGGTATTCTATTTTACATTTCTTTAAATACTGCATTGTTATAAAAAATTAACTAATACCATTTATTTTTGTAGTTTTTCTTTTCAATTGACATTATTTTGTATATCCATCCATCCATAGTAATTCTGCCCATGGGCAGATCTTTTCACTGCAATCATAGCATTTTCATGCTATGCTTTGCAGCTTTACTAGGGAATTATAGGTGTGGTAGCTTCCCGTTGCTTTCCACACCGGTGAAGGAATTTTTTTATATTTTCCCTATAATATCATTTTAGGAAATTGACAGTAAATGAAAAATGAGGGAAATTTTTATAAAGTGGTTGAATTCAATTTGTCACTTTGTGACTCGTGAATATATCAATGATTTGGAACGTGCATGGAAGCTTCTTGTAGGAAAACCAGAGGGAAAATGCCCAGTTGGTAGACCAAGAATGAGGTGGGAGAATAACATTAACTATGATTTGAGGGAAGTAGATTATGCAGGGAATGATTACAAAACATTAACTCAGGATAGGGACATATGGAGAGCTTATGCCTGCGTGGCCATGAACCTATAGGTTCGATAGTGCCATTGAATTAGTTAGTTTGTTAGTGGATTTTTGTACTAATTTAGCTTTTAATGTATTATTTAAAATTCCTAAGATTTGTTAAATTTGGTGATTTTCTTGTTCACATCTTTTTTTATTTTGATATTTCACAAGCTAAATAGTTGAAATGTTGTACTTGTTCTATTAAATATAATATCATCTTCAAATACAAACAATATAAGTAAAGTGGTCCCACAACAGGCCCGGAGGCCCTTGGGGTAGTAGGAGGTTAAGGCTCCCACTTTTTCTAGACAATCGACACTTGATGTCAGCCGGGTTGTCAGCCCTGCATGATGGCCGCCTTTACCCCCAGAGCAAGAGTCTGGTACTCATTTCCATTAGAGGCTGAGTCGACCCCAGGACCATAGTGCCGCCAGAGGGTTTGGGTCAGTTTAAAAATCCTGACCCCAGCGGGACTTGAACCCTCGACCCTCCGGCTTGTATCTCAGTGCCTTAACCACTACGCTTTTAAAATATTTTATATTGACATAAAAGTTAGTGTTTGTTTAGTTGGTGAATACAAAGTTTGAATGACTCTTGTCTGTAGTTAATGTCAAAGTTCCTAACTTGTACAATAATACATTCATTATTCTATAAGCTATAAATGTCTGTAATGATAAAGATCTTTTTGATAAGGAATTCATTGATAGGCAATCCTGCCTGTTATTGATTACTTGCTTATTGTTATCAGCTAGTAGCTTTTATTGCAGTAATTGGCTGTGTTTTATAAATTATATTTATATTAGAGAATGGCCCCCAACTCCTTTCAAAAAACGTTAAACTGAAAATATAAAACTATTATTCTACCAGTTATATGGGTGCGAAACATGGACTCTTACTTTAAGGAAGGAATGGAGATTACTAGTATTTGAGAATAAAGTTCTTAGGAAAATTTTTGGACCAAAAAGAGATGGACAGGTGAATGGAGAAAACTACATAATAGTGAGCTACAAGATATGTATAGGAAGCCAGATATAACAACAGTTAAGTCTCGTGGGCTGCGATGGGCAGGACATGTGCCACATATGGGGGATGAAAGAGGTGCATGGAAGCTTCTTGTAGGAAAACCAGAAGGAAAACCCCCATTTGGTAGACCTGTAAGACAAATGTCAGGAAACTTTAAGGGCCGAACAGTCCCCAAACATCATCTGGCCATTACCATCACATTCACCTCATTAGATTAAGTTTAGGATTAAGGCTCTCCTGACGCATCATTACCATCACATCATTGGTCAGTGTAAACCCACCTTCCAAGCGCCCCAACCTCAGAAGTGCAATGCCAGGAGAGAGTGCCAGAAATATCAAAATGACAAACTGGTGACATTGTAATTTAATGCAACGTGTTTTTGTTATTAATTCTAGAATAAGTTATATTTGAAGAGAAAAATTATATGCTCAGACTGGGGTTTGAACCCAGGACCTTTGGCTTTCTAGACCAATGCTCTACCACCGAGCTACCTGAGAAACTCCAATCTAAACGCAAATTATTCTCTTATACCCCAGTCTGAGCAAATAATTTTTCTCTTCAAATATAATTTATCCTTCAGGGAGATGTGTTAAATTAATAATAAAAACATCTGGAATAAGTTTTTATTATTCATTTCATACATCTCAATATATCATCATCATCATCTGGTATCATGGCAGCTGCCACCGTCTTCCGGAAACCAAACATCATTCCTCTCTATCCATCCATTGGTCTTCCTCCAGTCCTCTGATATTCATAGCTGCTTGTACCCCTTGTACCCAAGTTTTCTTTGGTCTTCCTCTCTTCCTCCTTTCCATTGGGATTCATTCCATAACAATTTTAGGCAATCTTTGCTCTGGCATTCTTTTGACATGGCCATACCACTGTAATCTTTTCTTTTCTATAATGTCTATGATGTCTGGCTCCTCTTGCACATCCATAATTTCCCTTATTTCTTTATTTTGTATTCTATCCATTCTAGATTTTCCAGCTGATCTTCTTAAAACATCCATTTCTATACTTAAAATTCTTTTCATTTCCCTGGTAGGAATTTGCCAAACTTCAGCACCATATGTTAAAATGCTCTGAATTATGGTTTGATATATTTGTAATTTTCTATTTTATTGTAATACTTTTGCTCCACCAAACAGAGTTTAAAGTGACGATTTTATTATTAATTTAACACTTCTCATTGAAGGATAAATTATATTTGAAGAGAAAAATTTTCGCCCAGACCGGGACTCGAACCCGGGACCCTTGGCTTTCTGGGCCAAGTGCTCTACCAACTGAGCTACCGAGGCGAGTTACGATCTAGACGCAAATTTTTCTCTTATGTACGTTGTAATTCCCTTGCGCCAAATGCTTGAAACCATAGCTTCTATCTTGCAAATGGCGGCTTCTTAGTTAAGAAGACATTTATTGGGAATTTAACACTACTTTATAGCCAGTAGGGCTTCTATTGACGATTTTATTATTAATTTAACACTTCTCATTGAAGGATAAATTATATTTGAAGAGAAAAATTTTCGCCCAGACCGGGACTCGAACCCGGGACCCTTGGCTTTCCGGGCCAAGTGCTCTACCAACTGAGCTACCGAGGCGAGTTACGATCTAGACGCAAATTTTTCTCTTATGTACGTTGTAATTCCCTTGCGCCAAATGCTTGAAACCATAGCTTCTATCTTGCAAATGGCGGCTTCTTAGTTAAGAAGACATTTATTGGGAATTTAACACTACTTTATAGCCAGTAGGGCTTCTATTGACGATTTTATTATTAATTTAACACTTCTCATTGAAGGATAAATTATATTTGAAGAGAAAAATTTAAAATCGTCAATAGAAGCCCTACTGGCTATAAAGTAGTGTTAAATTCCCAATAAATGTCTTCTTAACTAAGAAGCCGCCATTTGCAAGATAGAAGCTATGGTTTCAAGCATTTGGCGCAAGGGAATTACAACGTACATAAGAGAAAAATTTGCGTCTAGATCGTAACTCGCCTCGGTAGCTCAGTTGGTAGAGCACTTGGCCCGGAAAGCCAAGGGTCCCGGGTTCGAGTCCCGGTCTGGGCGAAAATTTTTCTCTTCAAATATAATTTATCCTTCAATGAGAAGTGTTAAATTAATAATAAAATCGTCAATAGAAGCCCTACTGGCTATAAAGTAGTGTTAAATTCCCAATAAATGTCTTCTTAACTAAGAAGCCGCCATTTGCAAGATAGAAGCTATGGTTTCAAGCATTTGGCGCAAGGGAATTACAACGTACATAAGAGAAAAATTTGCGTCTAGATCGTAACTCGCCTCGGTAGCTCAGTTGGTAGAGCACTTGGCCCGGAAAGCCAAGGGTCCCGGGTTCGAGTCCCGGTCTGGGCGAAAATTTTTCTCTTCAAATATAATTTATCCTTCAATGAGAAGTGTTAAATTAATAATAAAATCGTTAATAGAAGCCCTACTGGCTATAAAGTAGTGTTAAATTCCCAATAAATGTCTTCTTAACTAAGAAGCCGCCATTTGCAAGATAGAAGCTATGGTTTCAAGCATTTGGCGCAAGGGAATTACAACGTACATAAGAGAAAAATTTGCGTCTAGATCGTAACTCGCCTCGGTAGCTCAGTTGGTAGAGCACTTGGCCCGGAAAGCCAAGGGTCCCGGGTTCGAGTCCCGGTCTGGGCGAAAATTTTTCTCTTCAAATATAAAAAAAATAGAGTTTAAAGTATTTATTTCTTTTTTTGTGCGATTCTATTTTTAATTTCCACTGTGTTATCGCCTGAATGGTCTAATTTTGTTCCTAAATAAGTATATTCAATACTAGGTTTTAGTTCTTCTCCATTGTTGAAATTTATATTTTCCATTTCTTCTCCTATACACAGATATTTAGTTTTCTCAATGAATGTATATATACATACATATTTTTCTCTTCAAATGTGATGTAGAATAAGTGTTAATTTTGTGTGTAAATTATTTTTATCCACAGGCACAAGAAGATGTGAGCAAGAATTTGGTTCTCATTAAAAATATGCTGTATGGAACGTCTGATGCAGAGCCGCAGACTGATATCATTGTAGCTCAGTTGGCACAAGAACTGTACAACAGCAACTTACTCCTTCTTCTCATTCAGAATCTCAACCGCATCGATTTCGAGGTAATGTCACATTCATAACATATTCCCTGAAGAAAATGAAACTTACTTATTTTAGGAATTGAGACCATGAAGTATATTCATTTAGGTAAAATTGTTTTTAAATTTGAAGAGAAAAATTTTCGTCTAGACCGGGACTCGAACCCGGGACCCTTGGCTTTCCGGGCCAAGTGCTCTACCAACTGAGCTACCGAGGCGAGTTACGATCTAGATGCAAATTTTTCTCTTATATACGTTGTAATTCCCTATCGCCAAATGCTTTTGAAACTATTGTTTCTATCTTTGCAAATGGCGGCTTCTTAGTTAAGAAGACATTTATTGGAAATTTAACATTACTTTAAAAGCCAGTAAGGCCTCTAATGATGTTTTTATTATTAATTTAACATTTCTCAATGAAAGATAAATTAAATTTGAAGAGAAAAATTTTCGCCTAGACCGGGACTCGAACCCGGGACCCTTGGCTTTCTGGGCCAAGTGCTCTACCAACTGAGCTACCGAGGCGAGTTACGATCTAGACGAGTTACGATCCTATATAAAGTGGCACAACAGAAAATTATATTTAGAATTTCTTAATTTATTACTTTTTACTCCTGAGATCCTAAGGTGTAATGTACATTAAGATTTTAAAAATACATTACGGAACTCCGTTGAGGTCATTGTGTACTAATTAAGAAATTTTGTCTGTACATTCTTACTTTTTATGGTTGTTTTTGTTGAACATATGTTTCAAGGTTAAATCTGTAATCGCTGAACGATGGGGCCAGAAACCTTGAAAGATATATTATTTTTAGTCTGATCATCTTACCTCAATATTAATGTTGATTTGTTCTTGAAAGAACAAAAATAATATAAAGACTAAATATAAAAGACTAAAAAATAATATAATTAAAATAACCTCAAAATATCACTTCCTAAAATTAAATATTACTTGAAACATATGTTCGACAAAAAAAAAACCATAAGAGGTAAAAATTTACAGATAAAATGTCTTAATTATTAAACAGACCTCTTAATTCATAGTTAAATATGGGAAATAACATTATGAGGTTTATTTTTTATTTCACTCACCTCATACTTAATAACTCCTAGCATACCCAGGGTTTCGTCACATCCTTTGTGACATTCTCAATGAACGTGACACAGCATTGAGAATGTCACAAAGGATGTGACGAAACCCTGGGTATGCTAGGAGTTATGAAGTATGAGGTGAGTGAAATAAAAAATAAACAATATTAAAAAACCTCATAGTGTTATTTCCTATCTACATAACTTAACATTATGAGGTTCTTAATTCGTAAATTAATGAGTCATTTTTAACATCTTACCTCATATTTTATGTTTCTTTAAACACGGCAACTAGTTTTCGAGAGAAGGATCTCTCTTATTTTCAACCGACATTATGACTCAACCTGTAGGTTGAAAATGAGACAGATCTTTCTCTTGAAAACTAGTTCCCGTGTTTAATGAAACATAAAATATGAGGTAAGATGTAAAAAATGACTCATTAATTTATGAATTATAAATTTTTATTTAATAAAATTGAGAATTTTTACATTATGAGGTTTTCTTAATAAGAATCAAATGAATCGTCAATTCTTCTTACCTCATACTTCTATGTTTTTAACACCAGAACATCATTCCCATCTTCAGCTGTTGTCACGACTGTCAATTTTATACAGATTAATAAATATTCCACTTAATAAGAATCAAATGAATCGTGAAACCTCATAATGTTAAAAATTCCCAAATGTATTATATTAAATTCCACTCAATGTAGAGGATTTTGAGAATGATTAACATGGTTGACATGGTTAACTCAAATGGTTTTGGTGAAGACATAGTAAAGAAGAAATTAAAGGAATTTAAACAGCAAAAAGGATATATGAATACACCACTCTGCAACATAATTACAAGAAAGATGAAAAATTCAAGAAATTTACTTACCATCCAGAAGTTCATAACAGATTAAAAAAAAATTAATATAACATGGCTCCAATTAACAAATTCAGCCTGGGTAATCTTCTGTTAACTAATAAAAAAGCTAACACCCCAGACAATAAAAAAAATCTGGAATTTTTCAAATTAATTGCAATAAAATATACGAAAAACAAAAAGGAGTTAAGACACTTGCAAAAAGAACACTTTAGAAACATAAAAAAATGGTCAAATTGAAAAATCAGCTGTAGCAGCACATAGTTTATTACAGAATCATAAAATTGAAAAAGAAGCAAAACTTTTGAAACATCTATCAAAACCTTTGGAATTACAGTTTGGGAAAATATATACATTAAAAAAAGACCATACTAGAACCATGAATTTTGAGTTTCCGGATGAACCAAATTTGAATAAAAAGTTCTTCAAATCAACACCAGATGGCAGTTTAGAAAATGACTGGCATAATGAAAAATTGACACTCATGACAACAGCTGAGAATGGGAATGATGTTTCCCGATACTGCAGTTCTGTGTTAAAAAACCATAGATGTCTGAGGTAAGAAGAATTCATGATTCATTTGATTCTTAGAAATATTTGTGTTTCATTTGACATGTTTCTATTCACTATCCTACCATTGTTGGCTTGTCCAGACCGTTGAATCTTATGTAGGTAAAACAAAAATAAACTTAACTATTAGAAAGAAAGAACACATTAGAAGGAATTAAATGAATCGTGATTTCTTCTTACCTCATACTTCTATGTTTTTTTAAACACAGCACTGCAGTATCAGCGACCATCGTCACCATCCTCAGCTGTTTTCATG
Organism: Diploptera punctata; assembly: GCA_030220185.1. NCBI lineage: Eukaryota > Metazoa > Arthropoda > Insecta > Blattodea > Blaberidae > Diploptera > Diploptera punctata. Next base: position 248,609 of record JASPKZ010008183.1, read on the forward strand.
ACTATCAATTTTTTCTTTTGCCAGTAATTATCCAAACTGCCATCTGGTGTTCTTTTGAAGGAATTATTTTCTAAACTGCCATCTGGTGTTCTTTTGAAGGAATTATTTTCTAAACTGCCATCTGGTGTTCTTTTGAAGGAATCATTTTCTAAACTGCCATCTGTTGTATTTTTGAAGAACTATGTAATCAAGCTCGGTTTGTCTGGAATCTCGAAGTTTATGGTTCTAGTATGGTTTTTTTGAATATATATTTTTTCCCAAACTGTTAAATCCAAAGATTTGGATAAATGTTTCAAAAGTTTTGCTCCTTTTTCAATTCTATAATGCTCTAATAAATTATGTGCTGCTATAGCTGATTTTTCAATTTGTCCATTCTTTATGTTTCTGAAGTGTTCTTTTTTACGAGTTTCCAAGTTCCTTTTTGTTTTTCCTATATATATCCTGTTGCAATCTTTGCAATAAATTTGTTCAATTCCAGATTTTTTGTTGTCTGGGGTGTTAACTTTATTGTTAGTTAACAGAAGATTACCCAGGCTGAATTTGTTAATTGGAGCCAATGTTATATTAAATTTTCTGAAAATGTTTTGAAACTTACTATGAAATTGAGGATGGTAAGTAAATTTCTTGAATTTTACATCTTTCGTGGAATCATGTTGTAGGGTGGTGTATTCCTGTAACCTTTTCTGTTGTTTAAATTTCTTTAATTTATTCTTTATTATGTGTTCATCAAAACCATTTATTTTAGCAACATGTACAATATGATTATATTCATTATCAAAGTCTTCTGCATTAAGTGGAATATTTATCAATCTGTATAATAGACTATTGAAAATTGCATGTTTATACAATAAACTATTAGGAAGAAAGGACACAAATTTACTATATAAAAATAAACAATAGAAGGAGTTATAAAATCAGCAGTAGCTGCCCACGTCTAGTCAGAAAAACGTAAAATTGATGTAAACACTAAATTATTAAAACAGAAAACATAAAAGAGCTCACTGTTTGGGAGAAAATAAGAATAAAGATATAATTTTGAAATTCCCAGTGAAGAAGATTTGATTTACTAATTGAGGTGAGTCATAACTCAATATATTAATTTGATTTACAAGTTGTTCGGTCAACTAAAAGCTGGACATCCAGGGCCAACAACAGTCTAGACAAGCTGCTGATGATGAAACATGTTAAATGAAACACAAATCTATTAATTAAATAAAAATAAATCTTAGTTTTATTTGATTTTCATATTTATTAAGATATAATTCAGTGACAGCTGTTTCGGTACACTGTACCTTCTTCAGACATGTTAACAAATTATGAATTGTGTTATTATAGAACATATCAACTGATCTAAGCAACAATACAACAATATTTTATTTAAATTTGTTGCTTAGATCAGTTGATATGTACTATAATAACACAACCATAATTTGTTAACATGTCTGAAGAAGGTACAGTGTACCGAAACAGCTGTCATAAAAATCATAAAACGCTATTTTCTCGGAAACTAACCATTGGAATTGGCCTAAATTATATATATTAAGAATGCATTAGTGCCCCTATAGTATAACATAAAGTATGTATGAATAGCTACTAAAATTATCATCCTGTATAAGAGATGCTAAATCATAAAAACGCTATTTTCTTGGAAACTAACCATTGGAATTGACCTAAATTATATATATTAAGAATGCATTAGTGCCGCTATAGTATAACATAAAGTATGTATGAATAGCTACTAAATTTATCATCCTGTATAAGAGTTGGTATATCATAAAAATCTCGGAAACTAACCATTGGAATTGACGTAAATTAAATGTATTAACAATGCATTAGTGCCCCTATAGGATAACATAAAGTATGTATGAATAGCTACAAAAATTATCATCCTGTATAAGAGATGGTAAATCATAAAAACGCTATTTTCTTGGAAACTAACATTTGGATTTGACCTAAATTATGTATATTAACAATGCATTAGTGCCCCTATAGTATAACATAAAGTATGTATGAATAGCTACTAAAATTATCATCCTGTATAAGAGATGGTAAATCATAAAAATGCTATTTTCTTGGAAACTAACATTTGGATTTGACCTAAATTATGTATATTAACAATGCATTAGTGCCCTTACAGCATAACATAAAGTATGTGTGAATAGTTACTAAAATTATCATCCTGTATAAGAGATGGTAAATCATAAAAACGCTATTTTCTCGGAAGCTAACAATAGGAATTGACCTAAATTATATATATTAACAATGCATTAGTGCCCCTATAGTATAACATAAAGTATGTATGAATAGCTACTAAAATTATCATTCTGTATAAGAGATGGTAAATCATAAAAACGCTATTTTCTTGGAAACTAACGTTTGGATTTGACCTAAATTATGTATATTAACAATGCATTAGTGCCCCTATAGTATAACATAAATTATATATCTTAATAAATATGAAAATAAAATAAAACTAAGTTTTATTTTTATTTAATTAATAAATATGGATTTTCTTCAACTAAACATCAACTCAATTGATTATGAAACACAAATATTTATGAGGTATGATGCAACAGATTCACCTTCAATGAATGAGTCACTTCTTATCTTAATATTTGAGTTTGTATTTTCTTAACATTCTTACCTCATATGTTTATTCTGTTGAACGATCGTTTCAAAGCTATTTCTCCATCTTCAACTTGTTCACAAACTGGTTTCTTCTTTTCTTCAAGTTGTCGATCCTAGATCTGTGTTCCAAAGAACTTGGTAATGAGGTTCTTTGGAACACAGATCCAGGGCCGACAACTTGAAGAAAAGAAAAAAACCAGTTTGTGAACAAGCTGAAGATGGAGAAATAGCTTTGAAACGATCGTCCAACAGAATAAACATATGAGGTAAGAATGTTAAGAAAATAGAAACTCAAATATTAAATTAAATCTCATAATGTAAACTTCCTAATGATTTAAAAACTCATATTTTACGTTTTTTTAAACATGGGATGGCGACCACAAGGTGCCCAAGCTGAGCAAAACATTGCTTCCACTTGCTTGTGTTTTGCTCCTTACTTTTCTGTATATAACCTCTCTTGGCTAATTCTTGTTTTTTCGACTCTGATGGTATTAGAACATTTGAGGCCTAGGAGATCTTTTCCTACTTTCATTCCTCTCTATTGATCAAATTCTTACAACCTCACCTTGATGGGTTAACCTTGTTATTGACATATTAGGTAAACAAGGAATTTAAAAAAATGCCCACATAAGCTGCAAGTACATCAATGCAGCCCCATTGCAACTTATACACAATATCCATTCATAGTAATTCTGCCCGAGGGCAGGTCTTTCACTGCAATCATAGCATTTTCATGCTATGCTTTGCAGTTTTACTAGGGAATTGTAGGTGTGGTAGCTTCCCGTTGCTTTCCACACCAGTGAAGGATGACGATGGCCGTATATAAAAGTAAAGGTAAAATATTCTCACTACAGGCCTCAGGAGGCCCTTGGGGTAGTAGGAGGTTAAGAGGTTAAGGCTCCCACTTTTTCTGCACATTCGGCACTTAATGTCAGCCCTGCATGACGGCCGCCTTTACCCCCAGAACAAGCGTCTGGTACTCATTTTCGTTAGAGGCTAAGTTGACCCCAGGGCCATAGTGCCGCCAGAAGGTTTGGGTCAGTTTAAAAATCCTGACCCCATCGGGACTTGAACCCTCGACCTTCCGGCTTGTGGTACAGTGCCTTAATCACTATGCTACGGCGTGCCCCCATACACAATATGGATTCTTGTAAAGTGAAATAAGCATAAGTATGTAATGGATACAGCTGGATACATGTAATGAAGATGGGAACTGCAGTTTTCAAGAGGACTCCCTCTCATTTTCAACTGATATTATGATTCACTTTATTTATAAATGAATCTCATTTGAGTTGATGGATTTTGGAACTTTCTAATTGAGTCTTATGTGACATGTGTTCAATTACCGTTTGTTTAATTTCACATTTTATAAAACTTGAAGGGAACTGCATACCAAAACGTATCTTGAAATATCTCCCAGAGAAGCATTGTGATGTCCATGTCCAAAAAAAGTCAGGAATTGAAACTTGAAGCAAGCAATGGTAACCCACTGTACGTCCCTACTTGAATAAGAGCAGAGTGGAGTGAGATGGGATACAGTAAGTGTTATCCAATCGACCAATTCGGGTGTTGTGTTTAAATGAGAGATTTCTTATCCTAAAATATTCTAACAGAATTTATAAAAAGAACACATGACATTTTCTATACAATGATATGTGTCATGAAGTTTATCCATTTCAATTAATTTAATCGAAATACTAAGTTAATTTGAAGAAAAAATGGCAAATAGGCATTTATAGGCATTGATTGTTGAAATAGGCATTTATAGGCAAAATGAACTTGATGGAAAACAACTCTAGGGTCGTTGGTATGAACTTACATGAAGTCACTTTTACAATATATAACTGTTCCTATAATATGTGTGTAATTATTATAATATTCATAAAGGTTCCGGTTGCTCTAGAATTTCTATAAAAGTTTTATCTTCATTTTCCCAGTCTCTAATTATTACTATTTTATTATTTTGTGCAGCAGTTGAGAATGTATGATAGCTTTGGTCAACACTTTTAAAATTCATATTAAAGCACAGTTGAGGTTATGTAATAAGATATTTGGTACTCGTAAATCAGTTGTCCTCTACTAAATTATTAAATTGTAAATTAATGAGTCATTTTTTAACATCTTACCTCATATTTTAAGTTTCTTCAAACATGGGAACTAGTTTTCGTGAGAAGGATCTCTCTCATTTTCAACCGACATTATGACTACAGGATTTTCATGGAATATCCATCAATAACGTTGCCATCTGGTGTTGATTTGATGAAGTTTGAGATGAGGTCACGTTCATCAGGAATCTTGAAATTCATGGATCTAAATTTGTTCTTCTGAATATATATCTTCTCCCAAATTGTCAATTCTAAAGGTTTTTCCAAATGTTTTAAAAGTAGGGATTCTTTTTCAATTTTATGATTCTCCAATGAACTATGTGCTGCAATAGCTGATTTTTCAATTTCATCATTTTTAATATTTCTGAAGTGTTCCTTAGTGCGAGTGTCCAAATTTCTTTTTGTTTTTCCTATGTATACTTTATTGCAGTCCTTACAATTAATTTGATAAATTCCAGATTTTTTGCTATCTGGGGTGTTCAATTTCTTATTAGTTATTAATAGATTACCAAGGCTAAATTTATTTATCAGTGCCAATGTAATATCGAATTTCTTGAAAATTTTTTGAAATTTATGTATTTCAGGATGATACATATTTTCTTAAATTGTTTTCCTTTCTTTGAATCAGATTGCAGGGTAGTGTATTCTTTTAATCTTTTTTTTTGTTTGAATTTCTTTAATTTATTTACAATTATTTCTTTTCCAAAACCATTTAAATTGGCTATGTTTAAAATGTGATTGTATTCCTTCTTAAAATCTTCTTCATTTAATGGAACATTTAATAATCTATATATCAAACTGTTGAAAATTGCATGTTTATGTGCAATATGATTGAAACCTGAAGATTTTATATAATTATCTGTATGAGTATCCTTTTTGTTTTTCCTATGCATACTTTATTGCAGTCCTAACAATTAATTTGATAAGTTCAAGATTTTTTGCTATCTGGGGTGTTCAATTTCTTACTAGTTATTGATAGATTACCAAGGCTAAATTTATTTATCGGTGCCAATGTAATATTGAATTTGTGGCCTCTAGCTCACATGGGTAGAATACTCCAAGATTGGCGACAGATGAGACACGGTTCTATCCAAATTAATAGAAACCTTAAAATAGACTCTTTGCTTTTTGCAGATGATTTGGTATTAATAGCTCCAACAGAAACAGATTTACAGTATTTTATACACAATTTTAATATAATTGCAAAAAGGTACAATATGGAAATTAATACAAAGAAAAGTAAAGTGATGGCCTTTTGTGGGAAATACCCTATACCTAGCAAAATTGTTTTGGATGATGAAATTTTAGAACAAGTAAACAAATTTAATTATTTGGGTTATAATTTAACATTTCAAGATGAAGCTGATATATCAAAGAAAATCACAAATTTTACAAAAAACAACGGGGATAATTAACAGTATAATGAAACCATCTTTAGTACAGAAGAACACAAGATTACGGCTTTATAAGGTTCTCTGAAGACCAGTATTAAGATATGGTAGTGAAGCATGGACAATATGAAGAAGAGATGAAAGCCAAATAACAGCAAATGGGATGTGATTTATGCGCCGTACAGCAGGCTACACAAAGTGGGACCATAAAAGAAATGAGGAAATTATGGAAGAGTTGGATGTAGAACCCATTCTTCACCATATACAAAACTACCAGAACAACTGGAAAGCCCATCTTCAACGAATGCCGTCTCATAGAATTCCAAAAGCCATACTTCACTACTGCCCCCAAGGCAAAAGATCGCTGGGATATCCAAAAAAGTGCTGGATGGAAAATTCCTCTTTGAGACCGTAACAGGCCACACGGCCTAATACTTACATGGATGATGATGAGTATCCTTCCTATATATATATATTGAATTCAATTTTTCCTAGTAGTTCATTCCTTATTAAGTAAAGGTCCAAAAATGGAATTTGTTTATCCTTTTCCAATTCCATAGTAAATTTTACAGTTCCATCTTGAAGATTGAGTAATTTCAATGCATCTTTAATATATTTAAAATTTATCACAGAGAAAATATCATCCACATATCTATACCAACATTTGAACATTCAGGGTGAATATGAATTAAATGGGTTATTTAGACTGTCGTAACATTTTTAGAGAGAAAAACTTAATTTTTATATAGTGTAAAAAAAATAATGTGTTTTTATTTCATTAATTTTTAGGGAAAGAAGGATGTGGCACAGGTTTTTAATAACATCCTTCGGCGTCAAATTGGTACGAGATCTCCCACTGTGGAGTACATCTGCACTAAGCCTGAAATACTTTTCACGCTAATGGCAGGGTAAGTATAGTCCCATCTTGTTGCTTGAAACATCTCTCAAAATATATAAAACTGCTATTCTCCCAGTTATATGGATGCGATTACTTTAAGGGAGGAGAAAAGATTACGAGTATTTGAGAATCAAGTTAATACCCAAACAAATTATATTTGAAGAGAAAAATTTTCGCCTAGACCGGGACTCGAACCCGGGACCCTTGGCTTTCTGGGCCAAGTGCTTTACCAACTGAGTTACCGAGGCGAGTTACGATCTAGACGCAAATTTTTCTCTTATGTACGTTGTAATTCCCTCGCGCCAAATGCTTGAAACCATAGCTTCTATCTTTGCAAATGGCGGCTTCTTAGTTAAGAAGACATTTATTGGGAATTTAACACTACTTTATAGCCAGTAGGGCTTCTATTGACAATTTTATTATTGATTTAACACTTCTCATTGAAGGATAAATTATATTTGAAGAGAAAAATTTTCGCCTAGACCAGGACTCAAACCCAGGACCCTTGGCTTTCCGGGCCAAGTGCTCTACCAACTGAGCTACCGAGGCGAGTTACGATCTAGATGCAAATTTTTCTCTTATGTACGTTGTAATTCCCTCGCGCCAAATGCTTGAAACCATAGCTTCTATCTTTGCAAATGGCGGCTTCTTAGTTAAGACTTTATTGGGAATTTAACACTACTTTATAGCCAGTAGGGCTTCTATTGACAATTTTATTATTGATTTAACACTTCTCATTGAAGGATAAATTATATTTGAAGAGAAAAATTTTCGCCTAGACCAGGACTCGAACCCAGGACCCTTGGCTTTCCGGGCCAAGTGCTCTACCAACTGAGCTACCGAGGCGAGTTACGATCTAGATGCAAATTTTTCTCTTATGTACGTTGTAATTCCCTCGCGCCAAATGCTTGAAACCATAGCTTCTATCTTTGCAAATGGCGGCTTCTTAGTTAAGAAGACATTTATTGGGAATTTAACACTACTTTATAGCCAGTAGGGCTTCTATTGACAATTTTATTATTGATTTAACACTTCTCATTGAAGGATAAATTATATTTGAAGAGAAAAATTTTCGCCTAGACCAGGACTCAAACCCAGGACCCTTGGCTTTCCGGGCCAAGTGCTCTACCAACTGAGCTAACCGAGGCGAGTTACGATCTAGATGCAATTTTTCTCTTATGTACGTTGTAATTCCCTCGCGCCAAATGCTTGAAACCATAGCTTCTATCTTTGCAAATGGCGGCTTCTTAGTTAAGACATTTATTGGGAATTTAACACTACTTTATAGCCAGTAGGGCTTCTATTGACAATTTTATTATTGATTTAACACTTCTCATTGAAGGATAATTATATTTGAAGAGAAAATTTTCGCCTAGACCAGGACTCGAACCCAGGACCCTTGGCTTTCCGGGCCAAGTGCTCTACCAACTGAGCTACCGAGGCGAGTTACGATCTAGATGCAAATTTTTCTCTTATGTACGTTGTAATTCCCTCGCGCCAAATGCTTGAAACCATAGCTTCTATCTTTGCAAATGGCGGCTTCTTAGTTAAGAAGACATTTATTGGGAATTTAACACTACTTTATAGCCAGTAGGGCTTCTATTGACAATTTTATTATTGATTTAACACTTCTCATTGAAGGATAAATTATATTTGAAGAGAAAAATTTTCGCCTAGACCAGGACTCAAACCCAGGACCCTTGGCTTTCCGGGCCAAGTGCTCTACCAACTGAGCTACCGAGGCGAGTTACGATCTAGATGCAAATTTTTCTCTTATGTACGTTGTAATTCCCTCGCGCCAAATGCTTGAAACCATAGCTTCTATCTTTGCAAATGGCGGCTTCTTAGTTAAGACATTTATTGGGAATTTAACACTACTTTATAGCCAGTAGGGCTTCTATTGACAATTTTATTATTGATTTAACACTTCTCATTGAAGGATAAATTATATTTGAAGAGAAAAATTTTCGCCTAGACCAGGACTCGAACCCAGGACCCTTGGCTTTCCGGGCCAAGTGCTCTACCAACTGAGCTACCGAGGCGAGTTACGATCTAGATGCAAATTTTTCTCTTATGTACGTTGTAATTCCCTCGCGCCAAATGCTTGAAACCATAGCTTCTATCTTTGCAAATGGCGGCTTCTTAGTTAAGAAGACATTTATTGGGAATTTAACACTACTTTATAGCCAGTAGGGCTTCTATTGACAATTTTATTATTGATTTAACACTTCTCTCATTGAAGGATAAATTATATTTGAAGAGAAAAATTTTCGCCTAGACCAGGACTCGAACCCAGGACCCTTGGCTTTCCGGGCCAAGTGCTCTACCAACTGAGCTACCGAGGCGAGTTACGATCTAGATGCAAATTTTTCTCTTATGTACGTTGTAATTCCCTCGCGCCAAATGCTTGAAACCATAGCTTCTATCTTTGCAAATGGCGGCTTCTTAGTTAAGAAGACATTTATTGGGAATTTAACACTACTTTATAGCCAGTAGGGCTTCTATTGACAATTTTATTATTGATTTAAACACTTCTCATTGAAGGATAAATTATATTTGAAGAGAAAAATTTTCGCCTCGACCAGGACTCGAACCCAGGACCCTTGGCTTTCCGGGCCAAGTGCTCTACCAACTGAGCTACCGAGGCGAGTTACGATCTACATGCAAATTTTTCTCTTATGTACGTTGTAATTCCCTCGCGCCAAATGCTTGAAACCATAGCTTCTATCTTTGCAAATGGCGGCTTCTTAGTTAAGACATTTATTGGGAATTTAACACTACTTTATAGCCAGTAGGGCTTCTATTGACAATTTTATTATTGATTTAACACTTCTCATTGAAGGATAAATTATATTTGAAGAGAAAAATTTTCGCCTAGACCAGGACTCGAACCCAGGACCCTTGGCTTTCCGGGCCAAGTGCTCTACCAACTGAGCTACCGAGGCGAGTTACGATCTAGACGCAAATTTTTCTCTTATGTACGTTGTAATTCCCTCGCGCCAAATGCTTGAAACCATAGCTTCTATCTTTGCAAATGGCGGCTTCTTAGTTAAGAAGACATTTATTGGGAATTTAACACTACTTTATAGCCAGTAGGGCTTCTATTGACAATTTTATTATTGATTTAACACTTCTCATTGAAGGATAAATTATATTTGAAGAGAAAAATTTTCGCCTCGACCAGGACTCGAACCCAGGACCCTTGGCTTTCCGGGCCAAGTGCTCTACCAACTGAGCTACTGAGGCGAGTATTTTTCTCTTCAAATATAATTTATCCTTCAATGAGAAGTGTTAAATTAATAATAAAATCGTCACCCAAACAAATGTTAAGCTATCAGAAGACCAGGATGTCCACAGTTTTATATATTTTCAGTTTAACATTTTTTGAGAGAAAAACTTTATTTTTCTTTAATATCATTGACTTGAATACATATTTATATGAATGACAGCTGTAGTATTTCCTAAAATCTGAAGATGTTAATGTAGCTTGTGTAATTAATGTTCTCTTTTTGAGCTGTTTCCACTGTTTTAAGGGCGTCCAGTACTTATTTGGGTTAAAAAAAAATTATTTTTTCTTTTTTATTTAAAAAATCCAGGAAGTTCTATTTTATCGATGTGTAATATTATTTTGTCGATTTTGGACATTTAAACCCATAAAAATTGATTTTTAAAAATGGCGTCTCTGTGTTCTGCTAATGTTCATACCTTTTGTTTTCTTTTGCATTTTCCCATAACTTTTATTTTTTCATATGTAGGTACACTTTTCTCTGAAACTATGAAAGATAGGAGAATAATTTTTGCTTGGATATACAGTTTAAAGAGTTATATAATAATAAGGTAAATTTATATTTGTGCTGTTGATATTGTTTGAAATTTAAAAAAATTAATAGTGAGGGGAGGACATATTTTTAACGACTCACCTCATACAATTTCAAATTTCTTTGATACCGGCGGTTTCAGACAATATCTTTTCCCTCTTCAGTCATGGCTTCGACTGATGAAATTCTCTGGTTGTTGATTTCTCTAAGGACGTCACCTCTTGTGCTGCTATCTTTGGTTGGGATTATAAATTTTGAAATTAAATTTTTATCCACCAGAATATCAAAGTTCATAGATTGATTATATTTGAAAAGAATCAACTTTTATAAGATTCATGATGTGTTCCGTTGAGGTTTATTCAAAATTAATAAAAATTATAGAATATTCACCTGAAAGGTCCGTCTCCTCAACTTAATTATCATTTAACTGTAGCGCTTTCGGGACTTGTCCCATCATCGGCAGGATTCAAAAACTTTTTGAATCCTGCCGATGATGGGACAAGTCCCGAAAGCGCTACAGTTAAATGATAATTAAGTTGAGGAGACGGACCTTTCAGGTGAATATTCTATAATTTTTATTAATTTGAAAAGAAAAATATACGCTTAGACTGGGGTTTGAACCCAAGACCTTTGACTCTCTATGTCAATGCTCTTCCAAGTGAGCTACCTAGGCCACCAATCTAAACGTGTATTTTTCTCTTCTACGTAGTTAATTCCCTAACCCCAAATGCTATGAGCTGTTGCTACGATTTTCAAATATAATTTGTCCATCATTAAGATGTTTAAAAATGAATAATATGAACATTGAAAGAAGCACTACTGGCTTTATTATTAATGTTTAAATTCCCAATAAAAGTCTTCTTAATAAAGAAGCCGCAAAAATCGTAGCAATGGCTCAAACCCCAGTCTAGGCATATATTTTTCTTTTCAAATACAATTTCTCCATCATTAAGATGTTTAAAAACGAATAATAAAACCATTATAGATCAATATTTATTCTTCTGAATGAATATCTTCTCCCAAACTGTCAATTCCAATTTTTGAAACAATTAGATAAACCATTGGAATTGACAGTTTGGGAGAAGATATTCATTCAGAAGAATAAATATCGATCTATGAACTTCGATATTCCGGTGGATAAAAATTTAATTTCAAAATTTATAATCCCAACCAAAGATGGCAGCACAAGAGGTGATGTCCATAGAGAAATCAACAACCAGAGAATTTCATCAGTCGAAGCCATGACTGAAGAGGGACAAGATATCGTCTGAAACCGTCGGTATAAAAGAATTGAAATTATATGAGGTGAGTCGTTAAAAATATGTTCTCCACTCACTGTTAATGATATAACCTCATAATGTTTACTTCCCAATATTAATTTAAATGTAATTAAGTAAAAAGTATGCAAAATTTTTAACAAAAACCATTTTTGGTCTTAATTAAAAAAAAAAAAAAATCACAATCCATATCTGAAACAAGCAAACCTTATTATTGTCAAATGAACTATGGACAATAATATACTAAATTTTGGAAACAACTGGATAAGTAGTTTTTGAGAAAATTGTACCAAGACAATACTTTTAAGAAGTTGGATTTTTATTCACCCATGAAGAAATATGTGTAAAAAGTTAACCAGAGTGTCATTATGTTGAGGAAGACTTGTTTAATTAGTGACATCATTTTCATGCACATAACTTAAGAATAAGCTGAAAAAATGATCTTTGATCGACCGTGGTGGACTAGTGGTTAATGCTCCTTGCCTCTGGTCCTGAGGGTCGCGGGTTCAAACCCGGCTGGGGTCGATGGATTTTTTTAGGATGGAAAAAATCCAAGGAGCAAGTCCTCCAGGAGGGACTTTAAGCCGTGGGTCCCGAGTTTGAAGATTTTCAGGCTCGTAAAAGATCCTTAAGCCTGAATGAAAAAGGTCTCTAAGCAAAATTTACCGAATTTTTCCATCCTAGTACTACCTTGGTTTCCTAGATGTAAGTATGAGGCGGATTGCTAACCATGGACCACTCAAATGATATCTATATGAAAACAAGTGTAACTAAATTATTATGGTTCAAATTCTTCCCTGTAGGGGGAGAGCGCCTAAATCTCTGTAAAGAGAAAACATGGGCTACAATATAATAAAAATTATTTTTGTATGTTGCATATTTTTAAACCAAATTACAAGGAAATTAGTACTGGATGCCCTTATAAATGTAGAAGGAATGTATTCATTTACTTTTAAAATATTTTTATTACAATTTATTTACTTTGAAACATTGATATGCAGGTACGAACATCAGGAGATTGCACTTAACTGCGGCACGATGCTCAGAGAGTGTGCAAGATATGAAGCTCTTGCAAAAATTATGCTTTATTCAGACGACTTTTTCAATTTCTTCAGATATGTGGAGGTGTCAACTTTTGATATAGCCTCTGATGCCTTTTCAACATTTAAGGTAATCTTTGATATTTAAATACAAACATCGCACATTAATATCCATTTTGTATAAAACTTTAACTTGTACGTTATTGAGAAGAGAACCAACCCAAAAACTACTTCATTTTTTTTTTCTTTTAAAATCTTCAGTGTCTATAGTATTCTGTAAATGTTCTTTGGCAATATATTTGGAAAGATTTAGTTTACCCTTGTTAATACATTTTCTAAGTCCTACAGAATAACAGTGTGCATGTGCAGAAGTTTGAGTTAAGAATTAAATTAATGTTTTTATTACCTCACCTCATATCCTTTTTCTTCTATACTGCAGTTTTGGAGCTTATCTCCATCATCAATAGCCTGTAGTCGACTGTTATGTCGTTTCTTGGCGGTTCACCGATAGAAGGAAGAAGAAAACTGCCAAGAAACAACATAACAGCAGTAATAAAAACATTAATTTAATTCTTAAATTAAACCTCATAGTGTTTTTTCCCTGTAAAAGTTAAATAAATAAGTTTATGGAGTTGTTGCTAGATGGAACCTTGTAGCTGTGAAATCAATATGACCAACCTTTGCAATAAATTCTCAAATGTTTCTTAGAAATGAACGTACACCAACTTACCTCTTCCGAACGTAACAAAATAATTTGCATGGATATTGTTTAATGAGGTGTATGCTAATCAGATGTATACAAAATGAAGTGAGTTAATATCCATTTCTTAAAATATATTTTCAAATGTTTCTATTATTCTTTTCATACATTTCAATGATGGATAAATCATATTTAAAGAGAAAAATTATACGCTCAGACTGGGACTTGAACCACAGGACCTTTGGCTTTCTAGGCCAATACTCTACGGCTGAGCTATCAAGTTTAAACATAAACGCAAATCTTTCTCTTATATACGCTTCTTAATAAAGTAGCCACCATTTGCAAGATAGAAGCAAAGGTTTCATTAGCCTTTGGTGGCAGGAATTAACAGCGTATATGAGAGAAAAATTTGCGTTTAGATTGGAACTTGCTCAGACAGCTCAGTTGGTAGAACATTGGTCTAGAAAGCCATAGGTCCTGTAATCAAGTCCAAGTCTGAGCGTATAATTGTTCTCTTTAAATATGATATTTTTTAATGTTGGTCATTCCGATTTCACAGATATCTCCACCTTTTAGCAGTGGTCATGCACACAACGATTCTGCAGAACTTTGTAGAAATCATTGCATATGTAAATAAATATTTAATAATTGTAAAAAAAAATGTTGTAAGTATTGTTACAAAACATTTAAAATATTATGAAATGTTAGTAAAGATATTACAAGATATAATTATATTATTTTTAATCTGATCATCTTACCTCAATATTAATGTTGATGTGAGATAAGATGATCAGACTAAAAATAATATAATTAAAATAACCTCAAAAATCACTTCCTAAAATTAAATATTAATATTAAGAATATACTATGGAAAATGAAGGGTAAGGAAATCTAAAGTTAAGCCTTATATTTTGCCAGCGTTATAGAAGTTATATATAACATCTGTATGTTACAGGAACTTTTGACACGTCATAAGATTTTGTGTGCTGAGTTTTTGGAAGTTAATTATGATAAGGTGTTTTCACACTATCAACGACTTCTCAATTCGGAGAACTACGTCACACGTCGTCAGAGCCTAAAACTACTGGGAGAATTACTTCTAGACAGGCATAATTTTACTGTAAGTGGTTTCTAGTAGAAAACAAAGTTCAGTACAACTTTATGAGGTTTTACTTAATAGAAAGTGTGGTCTTACCTCATATCATTGTTTCTGTTGGACACATGTTTGCCTCATCTTCAGTAGTCTGTAACTAAACTAACTCACTGGCACTATCAAACCTGCAGGTTCATGGCCGCATTGACATCCCTATCCTGAACCAATGTTTTTCAATCATCCCCTGTATAATCTACATCCCTCAAATCATAGTTAATGTTATTCTCCCACCTCATTCTTGGTCTACCAACTCTGTGTTTTCCCTTTGGTTTTCCCAACAAGAAGCTTCCATGCACGTCTTTCATTCCCATTCGTGCCACATGTCCCGCCATCACAGTTTAAGAGACTTAACTGTTATTATGATGATCTTGCAGTAGATTTCCGGGCTGTTGGCCATGGTCTTGAGGCTTGTAGTTCCCCAACGTTTCGCCAGAGACTGCGTCCGGCTTCTTGAGACTCAAGACAACCCTTGAGGATGCCGGATGCAGTCTCTGGCGAAACGTTGGGGAACTACAAGCCTCAAGACCACGGCCAACAGCCCGGAAATCTACTGCAAGATCATCATAGTAACTCCGGCCGTGAAAGCCTAATAACTGTTATTATTTCTGACTTTCTATAAAGACCATGTAGTTCAGTGTTATGTAGTCCTCTCCATTCACCTGTCTGTTCATCTCTCTTTGGTCCAAAAATTTTTCTAAATACTTTATTCTCAAATACTCGTAATCTCCTTTCCTCCCTTAAAGTAAGAGTCCATGTTTCGCATCCATATAATATAACTGGTAGAATAATAGTTTTATATATTTTCAGTTTAATGTTTTTTGAAAGGAGTTGGGATGACAAGAGTCTCTGCAATGCATATAGCACGCATTTCCAGAATTGAACCTATGTTTAATTTCTTTGTTCATCTCATTCCTATTTGTGATTATTGTTCCTAGGTATTTGAATTAAGCCACTTCCTCAAAATTTCCCTCATTTGTCATTAGCTGTCCAGAACATATATATCCTTAACTTTAATATTCCTAAGACTGTAGCCAGAAATGTTCATACTATTAAGGTATAACAGTGTCACAACATTAGTTGAGTTTGCTGTACGTGTAGTTTTTCATGAGGAGGCTCACGCTATAAACATTTTACTTTATTGTGTGTGTTTTTTCAGGTAATGACGAGATACATATCAAATCCAGACAATCTGAAACTGATGATGAATATGTTGAAGGAGAAATCACGCAACATACAGTTTGAAGCCTTCCATGTCTTTAAGGTTAGCTTCTCTCTTCATATATTGTACTTTTATTAAGAACCAGTGGTCAAAATTCATTAAGTTTTTAAGTTTGTCACAAATACATCTTTATGCATTAATTTTTTCAAAGTTAAAATTGGGAAACACATTATGAGGTTCTTAATTATAAAAAAAATGAGTCATTTTAACATCTTACCTCATATTTCATGTTTTATCAAACACGGTAACTATAGTTTTCAAATGATCTTGTCATTCATTTTCAACCACCATTATGACTACCGGATTAATTTTTTATTTACTTTAAAATTACAAAGGATCAGAAATATGTGGTATAGCTTGGCTAAGCCATATTTAAAAAACAGTAACGCGTCATTTGACATTTGTATACTGTTTATACTATTGTTATGTGTACAGGAATATATATCCCTTCTTCTTTGTCTCTCACTCCAATCCGTCAATGTTCTATGTCGAGGCATAATGGAAGTAGGTGCAAAAATGTAAATATATGTAATAAAGCCAAAGACAAAAAATGGAATATTATAGTAAAGAAGCCAGATATTATTCCAGAAATTCCATGTAAAACTACAGTAGCAAAATTTAGACTGCTTACAGAACATGACTATTTGGCCAAACATTTATATAAAATAGGAATCTACACGAATCCAAATTGTCCTCTATGCAACAAAGACGAAGAAATGAACGAAGAACATCTACAAACCTGTGAAGTATTACCTGTTGGATCCACCATAGAGAAATATTGGAGAGCAAGAACGCTAATGGCTTCATTGCCAAGGCCCAGCATTTGAAAACAACAACATATGTAAATATAAAGAAAATGTAATGAAATTACTGAAACAAAGATTAGACAGGGTTTAATTTTTCGATGTTTTTATTATTAATTTCATATATCTCAATGATGAATAATTCATATGTGAAGAGAAAAATTATACGCTTAGACCGGGACTTGAACTCGGGACCCTTGGTTCTCTAGACCAAGTGCGCTACCACCTGAGCTAGGTAGCTTGGTCTAGAGAACCAAGGGTCCCGGGTTCAAGTCCCGGTCTGAGCATACCGATCTAAATGCAAATTTTTCTCTATATACGTTGTAATTCCTGCCCACCAATCGGTACTTGCTCAGGTAACTCAGGTGATAGAGCACTTGGTCTAGAGAACCAAAGGTCCCGGGTTCAAGTCCCGGTCTGAGCATACCGATCTAAATGCAAATTTTTCTCTATATACGTTGTAATTCCTGCCCACCAATCAGTACTTGCTCAGGTAACTCAGGTGATAGAGCACTTGGTCTAGAGAACCAAGGGTGCCGGGTTCAAGTCCCGGTCTGAGCGTACCGATCTAAATGCAAATTTTTCTCTATATACATTGTAATTCCTGCCCACCAATCAGTACTTGCTCAGGTAACTCAGGTGATAGAGCACTTGGTCTAGAGAACCAAGGGTGCCGGGTTCAAGTCCTGGTCTGAGCATATAATTTTTGTCTTCAAATAAGACAGGGTTTAATTTAAATTTAAATAATAAAATGTACTCACTTTTTTAAACCTCCTTCTTCTTCTTCTTCTTCCTTCCAAGTATTAGGCCAAGGCCTGTTATGATCCTATAGAAAATTTTCCCTCCAGCGTTTCATAGGACGGCCACTAATAATAAATATGCGAGAGTAAATCAATTCACATCGCTGCTGCACAATTTTCTTTTTGCAACAATGCACTTTCAGTATGAACGTAAACAAATGAATGAGTAATACACATACATTTGTTAGAGACAATTTATTTAATTTATTTGTAACACATATTATACATACATTTTATTTTTCTGCTCTCCTTCTCCCATGAACTTTAATTTTGCCAAATGTCACACTCCTCCGTGCGCGCAATCTGCTTAAAAAGGGTACAAAGTTTATTCTTCACGTATTAATATATAGGTAATAATAATTTAAAATAAGAAAGTAAAGTGATCCCACCACAGGCCTCAGGAGGCCCTTGGGGTAGTAGGAGGTTAAGGCTCCCACTTTTCTGGACATTCGGCACTTGTTGTCAGCCGAGTTGTCAGCCCTGCGTGACGGCTGTCTTTACCCCCAGAACAAGCTTCAGGTACTCATTTCTGTTAGAGGCTGAGTCAATCCCAGGGTGATAGTGCTGTCAGAAGGTTGGATCAGTTTAAAAATCCTGACCCCACCAGGACTCAAACCCTCGATGTTCCAGCTTGTAGTGTAGTGCCTCAACCACTATGCTATGGCGTGCCCACAATAATTTCAAATGTTTTGGCTAAACTTTACAACCTGTGATGCGACTTTTTAATTCCTTCATAAACTTCTGTCAAATTTTATTCTTAGTGTTTCATTTTTCAAATTATTTCCCACCATTTACAATGATTTTTACATATTTTCTAACGATTATTTGAATATATATTTTTTCACATATTGAACTACATGAAGACGTGGCAGCCATATTGATTTTAACAAATATCCTGTGTTCCAGTGCAGCCAACATAGTCTGTACTGACGATTTTTATTATTAATTTAACACTTCTCAAGAAGTGTTAAATTAATAATAAAAATCGTCAATAGAAGCCCTACTGGCTATAAAGTAGTGTTAAATTCCCAATAAATGTCTTCTTAACTAAGAAGCCGCCATTTGCAAAGATAGAAGCTATGGTTTCAAGCATTTGGCGCGAGGGAATTACAACGTACATAAGAGAAAAATTTGCATCTAGATCGTAACTCGCCTCGGTAGCTCAGTTGGTAGAGCACTTGGCCCGGAAAGCCAAGGCTCCTGGGTTCGAGTCCCGGTCTAGGCGAAAATTTTTCTACTGGATTTAACCATTTTTATATAAAAGCTACTGGATGTAACCATTTTTCACACAAACAGGCAGTATTTAATAGTTTAGCACACAGACTTGTGAATGTTCCCATGAGCAAAGAAAATTACAACAAAGAGAAAGGACACATCATAAAAATTGCGAAGGATAATGGTTTTCAAGAGAAGATGATACACAAGAAAATAAATGAATTCAAAAAACAAAAAAATCATTAATGAAAGTACTCTTCAGACAGATAAAAATATAGGCAAACAATTCAAGAAGTTCACATACCATCCTTTAGTATTTGACAAGTTTCAAAAAAATTTCAACAAATTCAACATTAAATTAGCACCGAAAAATGATTACAGCTTAGGTAATTTAATAAAAACCAACAAAAATGAAAAGATTGAAGACTGCAAAAAAATCGGGAATTTATCAAATTAATTGTAAAGATTGTGAAAAGATATACATAGGAAAAACAAAAAGGAATCTAAATACAAGATTAAAAGAACACCTCAGAAATGTTAAAAATGGAGAAACTGAAAAATCTGCAATAGCTGCACATGCCTGGTCAGAAAAACATAGAATAGAAACCAAAACAAAATTACTTAAACAATTGGAAAAACCGAAGGAACTCACAAATTTGGGAAAAAATTTACATATGCAAGAATGAAAATACAACTATGAACTTTGAAATACCCGGTTATAAGGAGAGAGGACTGATTTGGAAATTCTTCGGTTGGCCACCAGATGGCACAGAGGTCAGTCTGCAGGATAGAAAGCTGTTGGACGTCAGTTGTGAACGTGACACAGCATTGAGAATGTCACAAAAGATGTGAAGAAACCCTGAGTCTGCTATGAATTATGAAGTATGAGGTGAGTGAAATAATAAAAAATAAACAATAGTATTAGATGTATTTATAGGTTAATATTTAATTTTAGGAAGTGATATTTTGAGGTTATTTTAATTATATTATTTTTAGTCTGATCATCTTAGCTCAATATTAATGTTGATTTGTTCTTGAACATGTTTCAAAACAATCCTGTTTTATCTTCAACTTGTCCAGACTGGTTTTATTTATGTTGCATTATGTTGCACACCCTGGATGTCGATGTCAGCTCCATCCTGTGGTTGGCCAAAGAACCTCCAAACAAGGTCACGCTCCATCGGTATATCAAAATTCATAACTCTGTTTTTGTTCTTCTGAATATAAGTTTTTTCCTAAATAGTCAGCTCTTTTGAAATACCGACGAAGCGTGACCTTGTTTGGAGGTTCTTTGGCCAACCACAGGATGGAGCTGACATCGACATCCAGGGTGTGCAACATAATAAAACCATATTTGAAGAGAAAAATTATACGCTCAGACCAGGACTTAAACCCGGGACCCTTGGTTCTCTAGACCAAGTGCTCTACCATCTGAACTACCGGAGCATATAATTTTTCTCTTCAAATATGATTTATCCATCATTGAGATGTATGAAATTAATAATAAAAACATTGATAAATAAAACCAGTCTGGACACGCTGACGATAAAACAGAATTTGTTTTGAAACATGTTCGAGAACAAATCAACATTAATATTGAAGTAAGATGATCAGACTAAAAATAATATAATATTTATAGGTTGTTGATTACATCATACGTAACCTTGGCAATTGTGTGTTGTAAAACAGCTTGTGCCCTCATTGTTAAATTACATAATTCAAGTGCACCACATGTTTGTGTGTCACAACCTTTTTTCATGAAATTCAATGTCTTATTGCTTAACTAATACAGTGTGCAGCATAACATGGTTACAAGGGGAAAAATCAGATTGGTTGAAACTGGGCTTTGAATACGGGACCTTCAGAATATAATATCAAACACTACTGCTTGTGGCAATTTGCTAATTGGGGAACAATTTCCGTAGTTGTGTTTCGTATAGATGTTGTAAACTACAGAAAATAATATATTTCTATTTTCATTAATTAAATAAAAAATAAAACTTAGTTTTATTTGATTTTCATATTTATTAAGATATAATTCAGTAACAGCTGTTTCGGTACACTGTACCTTCTTCAGACATGTTAAATTATG
Organism: Diploptera punctata; assembly: GCA_030220185.1. Taxonomy (NCBI): domain Eukaryota; kingdom Metazoa; phylum Arthropoda; class Insecta; order Blattodea; family Blaberidae; genus Diploptera; species Diploptera punctata. The sequence continues at coordinate 269,748 of JASPKZ010008183.1, forward strand.
AATTGTGTTTCAACTGATCTGAGCAACGATACAACAATAATTTATTTAAATTTTTTAATTTAACAAAGGCAATTAATTCAAATCAAGTTGAGAATTTATCAGTTTATTACTACTTTTCAATTTATTTATTTCTACAGCCTCCAAAAGGTCCAACTTCTTACCCTTATCACAAACATGTAAAATTGCAAAATTTGGATCGAAACAATGATTAAATTGAAAAGTAGTAATAAACTGTTAAATTCTCAAACTTGATTTGAGTGAATCGCCTTTGTTAAATTAAAAAGTTTAAATAAATTATTGTTGTATTGTTGCTTAGATCAGTTGATATGTACTATAATAACACAATTCATAATTTGTTAACATGTCTGAAGAAGGTACAGTCTACCGAAACAGCTGTCATTTTATTTTTATTACTTATATTTTTATCCCACAATATTCCATCGAGGCAAGCAATTGCAAATTTTCCTTTATTATTTATATTTCTTCTTTCCTCTTTATAACTCCCATTGTTATTTATTTTAATTCCTAAATATGTGATCTCACTACAAGATTTTATTGTTTCTCCAGTCTCCAAAATTAAATTTTGTTCTGGTTCACCAATTGATAAATATTTTGTTTTTTTCATGTTCAAATTTAATCCCCATTTTTCATATTCTTCTATTAATTTTCTAGTCATATATTCTAAATCTTCATAATCTTGTGCAATTAACTAAATATATCATCTAATATTTAAAGGTTGACCAGCCTCATGGGCTAGTGGTCAGCATTTCTGACTACAGTTCATGAGGTCCCGGGTTTAATTCCCTGTCAGACCATAGGAATTTTTTCTTAAAGGGAGTTATTCCTGTAGTTACCCATGGTGTGGAAATTAGGTTAAGAACACTTCTGGCGCTTCATTATCATTTATTACCCATCATATCATTGGGGTAACGTAACTCCGCCTTCCAGGTGCCCCAACTTAAGAAGTGGGTTACAATTAAATGAATGCCAGCAGAGAACCCCAGAAATGTTGAAATGACAAACTGGGACATTGGGGGGAAAAAAAAAATATATATATATATTTAAAGGATTTGGCCATTGTTGGTATTTGAAAATATCATCATCAAAGATTAGACCTTAAGGTCTGTTCCGATCTCATGCTAGAATTGGTCTTACTGGGTCTTCTAACATTTCTTTGTCCTAGTGGTTTGTAATGAAGAATCTGTTATGGAATTCAATTGTTATCCATTCTATTGATGGCCAATACTGTACCGACTGAGCTACCTGAGCAAGTTCCAGTCTAAATGCAAATTTTTCTCTTGTTGATAAATATAAATATGTAAATATAAATATGACAGGGCTATTCAGAAAGAAGGAACAGATTTCAAAACACTTTTTTCTTCCAAACTACAAAAAATAGAAACACAATTCCAACGTTCCTGGGAAGAGTAAAGTTCAAATTTCACTATTTTATGCATTCAATATGAGCACTATGTGTTACACGACAAATATCAAAACGGTGGCTCATTTCTTGCCACACACGAATCAGCTGGTCTCTAGTTATCGAATTCACAGCTTCAACAATTCAATGCCGCAGATTTTTAAGAGTGTCAGGCATAGGAGGTAAAAACCACTGTATTTTACGTAACCCCATACATAAAAATAATACATGGTTAGGTCTGGTGCCTGGGAGGCCACCGGCATTGAACTTGATCTTCTGCTTCTCCTCGTCCAATCCAACAGCGCCAATGTGACTGTAATCGCAACTTCAAGCAACAGTGCCAATGTGGCCATGATCGGAACTTCAAACTTTTCTCTTTCTAGGAACATTGAAATTGTGTTTTCATTTTTTGTAATTTGGAAGAAATAAATGTTTGAAACCTGTTCCTTCCTTCTAAATAGCGCTGTATAAATATAAATTTGCATTTAGATTGGAATTTGTTCAGGTAGCTCAGTCGGTAGAATATTGGCCTGGAAAGCCAAAGATCCTGAGTTCAAGTCCCAGTCTGAGCATATAATTTTTCTAATCAATTGAGTTGGTGTTTACTTGATGAAAATCCATATTTATTAATTAAATAAAAATAAAACGTAGTTTTATTTGATTTTCATATTTATTATATAATTCAGTGACAGCTGTTTCGGTACACTGTACCTTCTTCAGACATGTTAACAAATTACCGAAACAGCTGTCACTGAATTATATAATAAATATGAAAATCAAATAAAACTATGTTTTATTTTTATTTAATTAATAAATATAATTTTTTTCTTAAAATATGATTTATCCATGATTGAAATGAATAACAAAAACATAGTGAAATGTTTTAGTTGGCTTTCAGATTATCTTCGTATGTAGAGAGTAAATTATTCTATAATTTCAGGTATTTGTGGCAAATCCCAACAAACCAAAGCCAATTTTGGACATCCTGTTGAGGAATCAGGAGAAACTTGTGGAATTCCTAACTCGTTTCCACACAGATCGATCAGAAGACGAGCAGTTTAACGACGAGAAGGCATACCTAATAAAACAGATCAAAGAACTAAAACCAATTACCGAACATTAACATCTCACATGACGACAAGACTCTAGTGAAAACAAATAAGTGCAACAGGAACCATCGCTTCCATTACATTGTAACGAGGAATCAAGCAGCACTTTGCTTCCAGTTTTGGATCGAGGAATAAGTGGCACATATGATGTGTGTGGAGAGTATCCTCATGCCATAGATTGACTCACCTCAAGTTGAAACTAGTCTCCTTTCTATTCTACTACTTCCGCTGCTGCTTTGGAAGCAAAGTACTACACAACATGTATTCACTTTTTGTTTGTTTGGCATTTTTTAGACAAGTCCCTATTTTTTTCTTGCAGAAAATATGGTGTACAGTATTATTATTATTATTATTATTATTATTATTATTATTATTACTATTATTACTATTATTACTATTATTACTATTATTACTACTACTACTACTACTACTACTACTACTACTACTACTACTATTACTATTATTATAATGGTTTATTTTAGGAAATAATATTTTGAGGTTCTTTTAATCCAGTTCTTTTGAGACTGGAAACATCTTACCTCAATTAATGTTGATTTGTTCTCGAACATGTTTTGATATAATCTTCTATATCATCTTCAGAATGAAAGAAAACTAAAGTGATGGCCTTTTGTGGGAAATACCCTATACCTAGCAAAATTGTTTTGGATGATGAAATTTTAGAACGAGTAAACAAATTTAATTATTTGGGTTATATGGAGGGTTGTTTCTGATCTCTGATAACAAATGATTTTTAAGTTTTACCTTAAGAAAAGCCTTGTCTCCACCATCGAGCATGGCCCTTCACCCGAGCTATGGAGTTTCTGCTGCAGAAGACTCTCATGCAGCACAGCCATGTCTAGAAGTTTCCACTCCTCTTTATATGCTTTCCAGAGACCATCTATTGTTTGAGGACGCCTGTTTCCCAGTGCCCTTTTGAAGAGTCCAAAGACACAAAGTCCATCGGTGATGCATCAGGAGACTTCACTGGGATGTTGCTGAATGGAATAGCATGTATTCCAGTTTCCTGCTCCATTTCTCCAGGAATGTCAGGGTTGAACCCGAAGTGTGACTGGAGGCCTTGTCTTGGTGCACCCAGACTTGGTTTTTGTCTGTACCATAGAGAGCTGGGATTTCAGTTGGGTAAATTGAGGTGAGAACGTCTTCCTGGTAGTACTGGGAGTTGATTTTGGCCTTTTTAGCTACTCTACAAATGGTCAGTTTTTCATTGTAGCAATATCCCGCGATGACCATAAATCCCTTGGAGAAACTTTCTTTGCATTCGGCGTACCACTTTTGAAAATTTTTTCACCCCTTTCTCTATAGTGAAAATTAGCCCGGGAAGTTTGTTGCATTCTCCTAACGATAAACTAATAAGCTAATCATCAATTGTAAGACCGAAAGTTTCACCATTTTTCTCCTGCCAGGTGCTTTTCATAGTTTCCTGCTGTTGGTGCAGCCTTCGGCAATGACGTGGCAACAATATATGAACCCTGCTTTTGTGGCGCTTCTCCATATTTAAATCTTTGTTTATTATTGTGTTTACAGTTTTAAGGGATATTCCCAATCTGTTCGCAATCACTCTTTATGTGGCAGAGTTACCACCAGAGATAAGGACCTTGCCCTTTCTGATTACATCTGGGGTGCGGGTAGTAGCAGGTTGTGGATTTGCCCGTTTTTTTCCTTTTGGAATTAATCCCAAGCGACCCTTTCCCTTTTTATTAAGCACTGAGCTAATTCCATACTTTGACACCACAAAATTACACTTTTGCAAGCCTCAATAATCGCGGAATAACTGTAATTGGCGTCGGAAAGGGCAGTAATGTACCCTTCCCAAAATGGGTCTATCTGCTTAGGCATTATGAGAGCAGCACGCATGCGAGTGTAACAGAAGCAGCACACTGACTGCTTTGATCACCTCGCACGCTCCTGTCCTCATGACTCACACTCCAACGTCACAATCTACTTGGCAAATCGTTATCAGAGATCGGAAACAACCCTCCGTAATTTAACATTTCAAGATGAAGCTGATATATCAAAGAAAATCATAAATTTTACAAAAAACAACGGGGATAATTAACAGTATAATGAAACCATCTTTAGTACAGAAGAACACAAGATTACGGCTTTATAACATTCTCACAAGACCAGTATTAAGATATGGTAGTGAAGCAAATAACAGCAAATGAGATGCTATTTGTGCGCCATACAGCAGGCTACACAAAGTGGGACCATAAAAGAAATGATGAAATTATGGAAGAGTTGGATGTAGAACCCATTCTTCACCATATACAAAACTACCAGAACAACTGGAAAGCCCATCTTCAACGAATGCCATCTCATAGAATTCCAAAAGCCATACTTCGCTACTGCCTCCAAGGCAAAAGATCGCTGGGACGTCCAAAAAAGTGCTGGATGGAAAATTCCTCTTGGGGACCGTAACAGGCCACACGGCCTAACACTTGCATAGATGATGATGATAATGATTATATCATCTTCAGCTTGTCCAGACTGATGTTGACATCAGCTCCCTCCTGAAGAACCTCCAAAACTTGGTCACGTTCAGCAGGAATTTCAAAGTTCATAACTCTATTTTTGTTATTCTAAATGCAGATTTTTTTTCCGAATGGTGATTTCTTTTGTATTTTCTAACTGTTTTAATAATTTAGTGTACAAATTTATATTGTGTTTTTCGGACCAAACATGGGTAGCAACTGCATATTTTTCTATTTCCCCATTTTTAATATTTATGTGTTCTTGGTTCTAATTTCAGGTTTCTTTTTGTTTTCCCTATATATATATATATATATATATATATATATATTTTCACAACCAGTATATTCAATTTGTTATATTCCTGATTTTTTGCTTTTATCAGTTTTTTTCCATTTATGTTGGTTTTTATTAGTTTATTTAAACTGTGATCCATTTTTGGTGCTAATTTAATATTAAATTTATCAAATATCTTTTGGAATTTATTGTGTGCCCAAGGATGATATGTATTTTTTATAGGTGGTTTTTCTTTTTGAAGAGTGCTTTTGTTGATCATGTTTTATTTCTTATACTTTTCTATCCTTTTGTGTACCATTTTTTCATCAAACCCATTTTATCTGGCTACTTTGATTATGTGTTTTTCCTCCATTTTGAAATCTTCTTTGTTTAAGGGCAAGTTTACCAATCCATGAATTAAACTGTTGAAGGCTGCCAATTTAGGTCTAATTGGGTTGAACTCTGTTGATTTAATAATATCCGTAAGTGTTTCTTTCCTATAAATCCGAATTCAATTTTTCTCTTTTCTTCATTTCTAAACAATTTAAAATCCAAGAAAGGTATGTGTTTGTTTTCTTCTGTTTCTATGGTAAATTTAATGTTTGTGCTCTGTAAATTTAAAAAAGGATAGAAAAGTATACGAAACAAAATATGATCAACAAAAGCACTCTTAAAAAAGAAAATCCACGTATAAAAAATACAGGAAATTCACATATCATCCTTGGGCACACAATAAATTCAAAAGATATTTGACAAATTTAATATTAAATTAGCACCAATAATTGACCACAGTTTAAATAAACTAATAAAAACCAACAAAAATGAAAACAAACTGATAAAAGCAAAAAATTAGGAGTATAGCAAATTGAATGTACTGGTTGTGATAAATATATATAGGGAATATTTAATTTTAGGAAGTTATATTTTGAGGTTATTTTAATTATATTATTTTTGGTCTGGACATCTTACCTCAATATTAATCAACATTAATATTGAGGTAAGATGTCCAGACCAAAAATAATATAATTAATATATAGGGAAAACAAAAAGAAACCTGGAAATTAGAACCAAGGGACACATAAGGAATATTAAAAATAGGGAAATAGAAAAATCTTCAGTTGCTACTCATGTTTGGTCCGAAAAACACTATAAATTCTAACACTAAATTATTAAAACGGTTAGAAAATGATTACAGTTTAGGTAATTTAGTAAAAACCAACAAAAATTAAAAGATCGAAGACTGCAAAAAATTGGGAATTTATCAAATTAATTGTAAAGATTGTGAAAGGATATACATAGGAAAAACAAAAAGGAATCTAAATGCAAGATTAAAGGAACACCTCAGAAATGTTAAAAATGAAGAAACAGAAAAATCTGCAATAGCTGCACATGCCTGGTCAGAAAAACATAGAATAGAAACCAAAACAAAATTACTTAAACAATTGGAAAAACCGAAGGAACTCACAATTTGGGAAAACAATTTACATATGCAAGAATAAAAACAACTATGAATTTTGAAATACCCGGTGATAAGGAGAGGGGATTGATTTGGAAGTTCGTCGGCCATTCAGTCTGCCGGAGAAGAGACCATTGGACGTCAGTTGTGAACGTGAACAGCATTGAGAATGTCACAAATACAGTGATGAAATCCGGATCTGCGAGGGAGTTAAGAAATATGAGGTGAGTCAAGAAACAACTCAACAAAATTAAAATAAACCTCATAGTGTTATTTCCTACCTACATAACTTAATATCGAAGCATGTTTGAGAATAAATCAACATTAATTTGAGGTAAGATGTTTCCAGTCTCAAAAAAAAACTTGATTATTATTATAGTTAATATACAGCACCAATTCTTTTTTTATAGATTGACAACACAAATGATTGAGTTTTGTAATGAGGGTTGAAGGTATTAAATATAATTTTCATTGTGTGATATTAGAAGATGTCGGACTGTAAGGCCATGGTCCATAACTGGTGTTTCTACAGAGGGTATCTTCAGTGGTAAGTTCTTCTAAAGGCTATCCCCTCTTAAAGTGATCCTCATAAAAACAAAACCACGTGACCTGCTCACTTTTATTGGTTATGGACACTGATGTACGACGTAGAAGCAGTAAATATGTAAAAAAGTAGTTCCTTGTATTAAATAAAAAATATGTCCTCTGGATATACTTGTTATTCTTCGTGAATGAAAATAACAACATTCAAAACATAGAAAATATTCTAAAATATACCTAATTAATAATTACAACTTAAAATAGTTTATTACGTCCATCGCTGTGGTCTCGAGGTACCGTGCTGCCTTGTCACGCAGCGGGCCCGGGTTCGATCCCTGGTCAGGACAGTTTTTCTGGGTCAATTTTTTTTATCGGGGTTTTTCCTCACCTGTGAGACAAATGTCAGGAAAACTCTAAGGCCCAAACGGTCCCCAAAATCATATGGCCATTGCAATCATCATCATTCATATTCATATTAGATTAAAAGTAGGATTAGGGACTCTCCTGGCGCACCACTATCATCATCACCCATGATATTATCGGGGCAACGTAACCCTGCCTTCCAGGCGCCCCAACCTCAGAAGTGGGTTACAAGTATGCCATCCCACGAGAGAACACCAGGAATGTTGAAAGACAACCTGGGGCATTTGAAAAAAAAATAGTTTATTACATGTGGCTAATGCATTTGAGTCATGCTTCAGTCTATTCTGATACAACAAAATGGCTGAAGATGTTGAGTCTTCTGTTGCTGTGTTGCCGTCTAAATTTTTAAAACACAAGTCTGGCAAACCTTTGAACTCGTGGTAAAAAAACAGTTATTTTAAATGTATTTCACAAGTTCAGTGAAAAATCTCACCAGCTTTCTTGTAATCTACCACATTCAACTATCACATGTCTTACATACTTCACACGTGCTCCCTGTCAATGTGATAGTAATTGTGGCGTGAATGGCAGAAGGATACAATTGGCGTTTGTTTATGTTAGGGTAACTCTAAGAGAGGATAAGGTATACGTGGTGTTCCCTGGCTGGTTGCTCGGCTGTGTATGAGTGGCAGTCTGCTGGAACTTGGTATTTATACTTGTGCTTGTTCTGCAATGACTTGACGAAGTCGAAGCTGATTGGACAGTCGCTGTCAATGTAAAAGGTGATTATATTTGAGTTGGATATTGTGACCCACCTCATCTTTCTTGATTTTTATACAGACCAGGTTTCGTCGTTCATGTGCGTCATTGTCGATGCTTCCAACTGTTGTTTTGTGGTTGTCCATCGTGTCAGTTGATTTTTACTCACTCTGCTGGCTGTCTGATGAACTTCCAAATAATTTTTTTTTATTTTTCTCCGGGAATTTCAATATTCATGGTTTTCTTTTTATTCTTGCAGATGTAAATTTTCTCCCAAATTGTGAGTTCCTTAGATTTTTCTAACTGTTTAGTAATTTGGCCTTATTTTACATTCTGTGTTTTTCTGATTATGCATGTGCAGCTATTGCAAGATTTTTCTATTTCTCCATTTTTAACATTTCTAAGGTGTTCTTTCAATCTTGTATCTAAGTTCCTTTTTGTTTTTTCCTATGTATATTTTTCACAATCTTTACAATCAATTTGATAAATCCCTGATTTGTTGCCATCTTGAACTAACTCTAACTCACTGGCATTATCGAACCCGTAGGTTCATGGCAACACGGACATAAGCTCTCTATACATCCCTATCCTGAGCCAATGTTTTCCAATCATCCCCTATATAATCTACTTCCCTCAAATCATAATTAATGTTATTCTCCCACCTCATTCTTGGTCTACCAACTGGGCGTTTTCCCCTCTGGTTTTCCTGCAAGAAGCTTCCATGCACATCTATCATTTTCCATTCGTGCCACATGTCCTGCCCATCGCAGTCTATGAGATTTAACTGTTCTCATTATATCTGGCTTCCTATAAAGACCATGTAATTTACTGTTATTCAGTCTTAGTTGCCATCTACAATCTTTTAATTTTTGTTGGTTTTGATTGGAAGCATCGACAATGTCGCACAGAAGTGACGAAAAGCAGGTCTGCATAAAAATCAAGAAATATGAGGTGAGTCAAAATACCTAACTCAAATATAATTAAAAGAAACCTCATAGTGTTCTTTCCTTCTTCTTCTTCTTCTTCTTCTTCTTTCTTCTTCTTCTTCTTCTTCTTCTTCTTTCTTCTTCTTCTTCTTCTTCTTCTCTTCTCTTCTTTCTTCTCTCTCTCTCTTCCAAGTATTAGGCCAAGGCCTGTTACGATCCTATAGAAAATTTTCCCTCCAGTGTTCCTACATAATTAAATAAAATCTGATTGTTTTGCACAACAGCCTTACAGCCTGAAATCTTCTAATACCATTCTTCCAGCCATGGAAGCCTATATTCTACAATATAGTTTTCATTATTGAACCCAATGTGTTACTTTCTCAATTCTTACAGCAGGATCTGTGGATTTCGTCAGTTTACTTTGAATTTTTTTTTTAAAATTTGTTATAGATATTTTTAAAAATGGGTATAAAATATTGTAAAAATAAAAATTGCCCATTCCATAATGCAATTCTTCTGGCTTATTCGGAAATGATTCCATGCATTGCTGTACTGTAGAGCTCTGCTTTTTTTCCCCACATGCACCCTTCAATTAAAAATTATCTGCAACAATGTATGGTTTCATCTGTTTCTTCAACTTGTGTATTTAAGCTATTTGGGTTTTAATTGTAAATATTAACTGTATGATAAAGTGAATTTAGAAGCTTTTTATAATTTCCTTTGGGGGTCCTTAAAATGGGATATATTGTGAATAATTTATACATCCCATTATATTAAAAAAAATGTATTCAAACAAATTTGGGTATTGGTAGTTAAAGCAATTTTTTTTCTCCTTGAACAGTGCAAGAACTGTTGTAGACTGTTTATTTGATGCATGTTGAAGAAGTTCGGAAAATAAAACTCTCTTTAACTTCAAGCCTTTGTCTCTTCCTGTACATGAACTTGTTTTTAGGTGAAATTAAAATTTGGATAAAGGATTATAATATATGGTCACACATACAAATACATTATATAATGGAAATGGACAGCCAGTGACATATGAAGGAAATTTTGAGGAAGTGCTGAATTCAAATACCTAGGAAAAATAATTACAGATAGGAATGAGATGTACAAAGAAATTAAACATAGGCTCAATTTTGCAAATGCATGGTATTATGTATCACAGGGACTCTTGACTTCACAACTCCTTAAAAAAAATGTAAACTGAAGATATATAAGACTACTATTCATTCTACCAGTTATATTATAAAAATATCAAAATTTTCGAAATTTAAAAAACTGCAAAAACACAATCTGGAGGGTGTGCGGGATTTCTAATGCAAAAAATCCTGTCCAAATCCTAAAATTCAAAATTGAGTTTTCCAAGGCTATAGTCGTGTTCTTTTCCAAAAACTGTCAAAATTTTTGAAATTTCAAAAACTACAAAACTACAATCTAGAGGGTGTGTTTCGGATTTCTAATGCACAAAATCTGGTCTAAATTTTAAATTTCAAAATTGAGTTTTCCAAGTCTGTAGTCTCGATGTTTTTCCAAAAAATGTCAAAATTTTCGAAATTTCAAATCTGCAAAAATACAATCTAGAGGGTGTGACCGGCATTCCTAATGCAAAAAATCCAGTCTAAAATCCAAAATTTCGAAACTGGGTATTCCTATCCTACAGTGTCAGGTGTGTTGTTTAAAAAAAATGAAAATTGAGATTTCCAAGCTAGTCTTGTTTTTCCAAAAAAAAAGTCAAAATTTTTGATATTTCAAAAACTGCAGAATTACAATCTAGAGAGTGCGTCCAGGATCTCTAATGCAAAAAATCCAGTCTAAATCCAAAATTTCAAAATTGGGTGTTCTGGCATTTTAAAAAAAATGTGAACATTTTTGTATTTTCAAGAACCGAAAAAAGACAATCTAGAGAGTGTGTCCAGGATTTCTAATGCAAAAAATCCGGTCTAAATCCTTAATTTAAAAATAAAGTTTTCCAAGTCTATAGTTTTGGTGCTTTTCCAGAAAATGTCAAAATACTAAACATTTAAAAAACTGCAAAAATGCAATCTAGAGGGTGTGTCCGGCATCTCCAATGCAAAAAATCTGGTATAAATCCAAAATTTTAAAATTGAGTTTTTCAGGGCTGTAGTCTTGGTGTTTTTCCAAAAAATGTGAAAATTTTCGAAATTTCAAAAAAAGCAATATTACAATCTAGAGTCTGCCCGGGATTTCTAATGTAAAAAATCGGGTCTAAATCCAAAATTTCAAAATTGAGCTTTCCAAGTCTTGGTGTTTTTCTAAAAAATGTCAAAATTTCAAAAACTGCAAAAATACAATCTAGAGGCTGTCTCTTGGATTTCTAATGGTAAAAATCTGGTCTAATTCCAAAATTTAAAATTAAGTTTTCCATTCAAAATTTTCTAAATTTCAAAAACTGCAAAAATACAATCTAGAGGTGTTTTTGGAAAATGTCAAAATTTTGAAAATTTCAAAAACTGCAAAAATACAATATAGAGGCTGTTTCTGGAATTTGTAATGCAAAAAATCCGGTCAAAATCCAAAATTATAATTTTGAGTTATCCAAGGCTAATAGTCTTGGTGTTTTTCCGAAAAAGTTAACATTTTCAGAATTTCGAAAACTGAAAAAATACAATCTAGAGGGTGTGTCCAGGATTTCTAATGCAAAAAATCCTGTCAATTTTTTGAAATTGAGCTTTCCAAGTCTTGGCGTTTTTACAAAAAAATGTCAATTTTGGGAATTTCAATAACTGCAAAAATTAAGAAACTTATAATTTGTTTAGTGTCAGTGTACTCACCATGTAGATGAGCACGTGATTCTATACAGAAGGGGACCCTGAGACTCCGGACTCCCTCTACCAAAGTAAGGTTACTATTGACTTAATTAAGAATGTATAAAGATGGCAGACAGTGTTGAAGAATGACTAGAAAGTGCTCTTAGAATCATAGAAAATAACAGGAACGACGGGATACCTGAGCAAAGACATAAAGGAAAACTTCCAGCAAGCGGTAAGTGATATTAGAAACTGCTTTGCCTCAATGAAATTCAATGTAGTTGATGAAAATGTTGAAAAGGAAACATGTAACAATGAGGGTAATGGTAAGCAAGCAGACACAAAGGAAGGGGAAGGAGACAGCTCCTCTGCTGGACAAGTAGCGCCATCGAAGCAGAAAGAAGAAACCAGCAGCTAACACCATCTGGCGGGGAGATGCAAGAATCTTCGCACAGAGATGAAAAGCAGATTGAAGCACCCAAAGGACAGGAACAGAATAGTACCGACGATGACTCAAAATTGGTATATTTTCTTTTCAAAATTTTTATGTTTTTTCCAAAATTTTTATATATTTTTTCAAAATTTTTATATTTCTTTTCAAAAAATTTATATATTTTCCAAAATTTTATATTTTTTTCAAAACTTTTATATATATTTTATAAAAAATTTACTTTGTTTTTCAAAATTTTTATATTTTTTTCAAAATTTTTATATTTTTTCAATATTTTTGTTTTTTCCAAAATTTTTTAATTTATTTCAAAATTTTTATATTTCTTCCAAAATTTTAAATTTTTTCAAAATGTTTATAATTTTTATCAAGACTTTTATCTTTTTTGAAACTTTATATTTTTTCAAAATTTTTATATATTTTTTCAAAATGTTTATATTTTAAAGAAAAATTTTGCATTTTTTCAAAATTTTTATATATACTTTTAAACATTTTATATTCTTTTTCAAAATTTTTATATATTTTTTAAAACTTTATATTATTTTTCAAAATTTTTATATTTTTTCTTCAGAATTTTTATATTTTTTCCAACATTTTTTTTTTAAATTTTTATATTTTTTCTAATTTTTATATTTTTTTCAAAATTTTTGTGTTTTCTCAACATTTTTATATATATCTTAAAATTTATATTTTTATGAAAATGTTTATATATTTTTTTTTAAATTTCATTTTTTTTTCAAAATTTTTATATTATTTTTCAAAATTTTTATATTATTTTTCAAAATTTTTATTTTTTCCAGAATTTTTATATATTTTTTCCAAAATTTTTATATATTTTTTCAAAATTTATATATTTTTCCAAAATTTTTATTTTTTTTAAAACTTTATATTATTTTTCAAAATTTTTATATTTTTTCTTCAGAATTTATATTTTTTTTTCCAACATTTTTTATAATTTTTATATTTTTTATAATTTTTATGTTTTTTCAAAATTTTTGTGTTTTCTCAAAATATTTATATATATCTTAAAATTTGTATTTTTTATGAAAATTTTTATATATTTTTTTAAAATTTCATTTTTTTTTTCAAAATTTTTATATTATTTTTCAAAATTTTTATATTTTTTCAGAATTTTTATATATTTTTTCTAAAATTGTTATATATTTTTTCAAAATTTATGTTTTTTCCAAAATTTTTATTTATTTTCCAAAATTTTTTATTTTTTCAAATTCTTTTCAAAATTTTAAAGTATTCTTTTAAAAATTTTATTATATTTTTTCAAATTTGAAATTTTTATCAAAAGTTTTATAATTTTTTTAAAATATCAGTTTTTTTTCAAAATTTTAATATTTTTTCTTCAAAATTTTATATATTTTTTTAAAATTCTTATAATTTTAAAAAAGATTTTATAATTTAAAAAAAAAATTCAATTTTTTTCAAAATTTTTCTGTTTTTTTTTCAAATTAAAAATTTTATTTTTCAAAATTTTATATTTTTTCTTATTGTGTTATAATTTCTTAAAATTTTTTCGGAATTTTTATAAATATTTTTAAAACATTTACATTATTTTTCAAAATTGGATTTTCTCACAAAAATTACATAATTTCAAAAATGTCGAAAACTGCAAAAATACAATCTAGAGGGCTAGTTAGAGGATTATAATGCAAAAAATCAGCTTAAAATAAAAAAATTTGGAAATCGAGTTTCTTTTCCCAAAATTTACATAATTTACACAAAAATTACATAATTTCAAAAATGTCGAAAACTGCAAAAATGCAATCTAGAGGGCTAGTTAGAGTATTATAATGCAAAAAATCAGCTTAAAATAAAAAATTGGGGAATCCAATTACTTTTTCCAAGGCTATAACCTTTGCTAATTTATCAAAAATTACATAATTTCAAAAATGTCTAAAAGTGCAAAATACATTCTAGAGGGCTAGTCAGCGAACTATAATGCAAAAAATCTGGTAAAAATAAAAAAATTGGAAATCGTGTTTTTTTTTCCAAGGCTATAACCTTGGATTTTTTCACAAAAATGAAATAATTTCAAAAATGTCGAAAACTGCAAAAATGCAATCTAGAGGGCTAGTTAGAGTATTATAATGCAAAAAATCAGCTTAAAATAAAAATTTGGGAATCCAATTACTTTTTCCAAGGCTATAACCTTTGCTAATTTATCAAAAATTACATAATTTCAAAAATGTCTAAAAGTGCAAAAATACATTCTAGAGGGCTAGTCAGCGAACTATAATGCAAAAAATCTGGTAAAAATAAAAAAATTGGAAATCGTGTTTTTTTTCCAAGGCTATAACCTTGGATTTTTTCACAAAAATTACATAATTTCAAAAATGTCGAAAACTGCAAAAATGCAATCTAGAGGGCTAGTTAGAGTATTATAATGCAAAAAATCAGCTTAAAATAAAAAATTTGGGAATCCAATTACTTTTTCCAAGGCTATAACCTTTGCTAATTTATCAAAATTACATAATTTCAAAAATGTCTAAAAGTGCAAAAATACATTCTAGAGGCTAGTCAGCGAACTATAATGCAAAAAATCTGGTAAAATCAAAAAATTGGAAATCGTGTTTTTTTTTTCCAAGGCTATAACCTTGGATTTTTTCACAAAAATTACATAATTTCAAAAATGTCGAAAACTGCAAAAATGCAATCTAGAGGGCTAGTTAGAGTATTATAATGCAAAAAATCAGCTTAAAATAAAAAATTTGGGAATCCAATTACTTTTTCCAAGGCTATAACCTTTGCTAATTTATCAAAAATTACATAATTTCAAAAATGTCTAAAAGTGCAAAAATACATTCTAGAGGGCTAGTCAGCGAACTATAATGCAAAAATCTGGTAAAAATCAAAAAATTGGAAATCGTGTTTTTTTTTTTTCCAAGGCTATAACCTTGGATTTTTTCACAAAAATTACATAATTTCAAAAATGTCGAAAACTGCAAAAATGCAATCTAGAGGGCTAGTTAGAGTATTATAATGCAAAAAATCAGCTTAAAATAAAAATTTGGGAATCCAATTACTTTTTCCAAGGCTATAACCTTTGCTAATTTATCAAAAATTACATAATTTCAAAAATGTCTAAAAGTGCAAAAATACATTCTAGAGGGCTAGTCAGCGAACTATAATGCAAAAAATCTGGTAAAAACAAAAAATTGGAAATCGTTTTTTTTTTTTTCCAAGGCTATAACCTTGGATTTTTTCACAAAAATTACATAATTTCAAAAATGTCGAAAACTGCAAAAATGCAATCTAGAGGGCTAGTTAGAGTATTATAATGCAAAAAATCAGCTTAAAATAAAAAATTTGGGAATCCAATTACTTTTTCCAAGGCTATAACCTTTGCTAATTTATCAAAAATTACATAATTTCAATGTAATGAATCGCTTTATTTCTTTATTTTATTCTTTATTATTTCGAAAGGGCTTTTCTAATTACTAGGTAGCGTGCCGAGGAAATTATAGGAAGTGTGAACAGGACTTCTAGAAGAATTTACACACTTTTTTACGACATAAAAAGAAGCCATTGAGACGGTGTATCAAACACTTTAATATATAGATATGAGAACATATTATAGGTTACATTTGAAATTTACTTAAGATAGAACTTGGAAGCACCATTTAATAATAGATTAATATTTGATTAAGAGTGATTAACAATTTAATTGTGGAACATTCCCGAGAGAAATGAAAAAACTATATTACAAACTTCTACTTACATATTTAAGAAATGGGGCCCAGCAGGGCGCTGAAATGTCGCCAGGGCGCTGCCCCGGGACCTCACTCGTCCGTTGGTGCCGCAGAGACTCTGGGCTCAGACTCGACCGCCTTTGCTCTCCCCTCTAGTAACGTTGGTCATTTTAAAAAATCCCTTGTCTCATAAAAATACCTGAGAAATGTTCTTTCGCAACCCCTCATCCTACAGTGTATTTTTTTCATTAGTGTTGATCTTATCTTAACATAACTTTTCTTTCAAGGGTTTGTTTTAAAATACCTCTTGTCTCCCAAAAACACCCCTCGTCTCGCGCTATAACATTCTCCCCTCCCCAAAATCTACTGTGGGGGTGAAAACCCTTACAGTAGATATTATTTTATTTTTTTTTGAAAAGTGAGCTCAATATGCCAGGCAAGTAAAATAGTTATCATTATCATTATTAATATTTGTACCATTAGATTAGAGAATTTATTAACATATTGTCTCTAAAGGAGGTTAAGTCTTTTGTTGGTTTGTAATTGATGCTTCCAAGTCATATATAGTTCCTATTTTACTGTTGATTCTATAAAAAAAATGTTGACTAATCTGAGATATTTACTCCTGTAATTGTGTATACAAACATACATGTGGAGGGAACCAAGTTTCATTTTTTAAGCCTTTCGTGTAAGCAAGATCCTGTTTCCGAAATCGTGTTTTCATATCAAGTTACCGCCTTACGCATAGTTTAGTATTTTTTATTTACTTGCTTACTTATGCTATCGTATGTGAAAATTGGTTCCCTTGTTGTAAAAACAGGCAACTGTTGGTATCCATTCCATAACTTGCTCTACGAATTTTCATACAATGCTCTATCAAAATTATAGTAAACATTTATCACTTGAGTTATAATTCCATACTACTTAATCTTTAAAGAGAAAAATCGTTTCCTGTGTCTGTGGTATAATCGCAGGGAGCATGTTATTGAATGTTTTCCCAACAGCGTATCTTAACCTAGGCATAATCTTAACTTCTAAAGTCCATTTGGTTTTTTTTGTAAAATGTTGTACTCTTGATTAATTAATGTATTGACTTCTCACTGCTCTTATCACTAATATCTCGTTGGGGCAAAAGAGGAATAAGATCTGATTAAAATGTAGACACTTTAAAACACCGTATCTATAAAAAAAAAAAACAAATTCGTAGGGGAGAACAACTCTTTTTCACCTATTAGTTGACTTTGTTTTCAAAATGGTTCACAGTTCATGATTGTCATGGCGAGTGTATTTTATTTCTCGGCAGCTGGAGTGGCGATAGTTCGAATTTGAATTCGTAGGAGAGTACGCCCGCACTTTTCACCGACTACTTCACTTTTGCTTTCCAATTGTTCACCGTTCATGTTGTGATGGGCGGGTGTGTCCTATGTGCCGCAAGTGGATCGGTGGTACGTAGATTTCGAACTGCTGCTGAAACGGTGGCGGTTAGATTCTGTTATACATTAGTAGACCATATTTGCGGCCTTCTGGCTGTCTAACGTATTGTAAAGATGTTTATTTGAACTCTTCTGTAGCCTTGTTGTTTATAGGATTAGGACATAACCCTGTCGAAACCCTTTGATAGGTGCGAAGGAACCTTGAGGATGGTTTAATAGGACATATTGTTGCTCAATCCGTTGTTGATCACAGGAAAAATAAGAGTATGACAGGACTTAAATGGATTGGTTTAATCGGAAGGTTCAAGGGCAGTACGACGGCTCCTTCAGCAGCAGAATCAGGTGCATAGATGCAGCGTTTTTCTTTCTCTTTACACTGAAGTGCGCCCAGTGTCGAAATCCTTCCATGTTCTGTTGAGACCTTGATGTAATAGCATATGGTATGAATCTGACATCTCATCGAGGCTCAGATTTATGTCCCAATGGCAGAGTAGTATCAAACGTTGCTGGTGAATCGTTGCTCCAGAGTCATCCCCTGTTGTCTCTTCCTCAATTGGTTGAGTGTTAACTAATGTTGTTGGTGAATTGTTGCTCCTAATTCATCCCTGTCTTTCTCAATTGTTTGAGTATTAACTAATATTGTTGGTGAATCGTTGCTCCTAAGTCATCCCTGTTGTCTTTTCTCAATTGTTTGAATATTAACTAATGTTGTTGGTGAATCGTTGCCACTAAGTCATCCCTGTTGTCTTATCCTCAATGGTTGAGTATTAACTAATGTTGGTGAATCGTTGCTCCTATGTCATCCCTGTTGTCTTTTCTCAATTGTTTGAATATTAACTAATGTTGTTGGTGAATCGTTGCCACTAAGTCATCCCTGTTGTCTTATCCTCAATGGTTGAGTATTAACTAATGTTGGTGAATCGTTGCTCCTATGTCATCCCTGTTGTCTTATCCTCAATTGGTTGAGTATTAACTAATGTTGTTGGTGAATCGATGCTCCTAAGTCATCTCGGTTGTCTTATCCTCAATGCCTTCTGATTTTCTTTATAGATATTTTAATTTACTTTACCTTGTAAGTAGAGTTTGTTTTTATAGAATTTCTCTCAGGAATGTTCTTTTGGCTCATGTCAGATATACTTATTCAGACCCGGCCATATACGTAAATCCTTAACATGCACTAAAAATTTTATTTCAATATCTTAAGTTTTGGGAATCCAAAGAAAAATAAATAAAATAAACATCCTCTAAAACCTGAGCAATCATTATCATATATTATCAACTTTTCATCCAGCTATTTGCCTGGAATTCTGAGCTATCTATAATAGGTCAGTTTATGGAAATGGGTGTCCCTTTTTATATATATTCACAACTTACTTTCTTTTGGCTTCTGTTTTCCATTCCTTTTAGTAAAGGCGATAGTCCCAAATTTTTAGTAGAGGCAGCTTCTTTCTGACCGTAGGGCTCATATGCTAACAACTTAGACATTTGTAAACAAGAAAAATTAAACAGTGACTTTAAGTGGGTCTGGTTTCAACGTTCCTGACAGAATTTCGAGTTTCTTGACTTTCACTTTGTTTTCATGTTTTGCACATATGGGTTTAGAATCTGTAATCATGGGAAGTTCCGATTTTATTATATATTTCTGCTTTCCCCCGTTTAAACAATTTCGTTATACTTCTTAGGGGTAGTATAGGAGAAATACACTCGTCTGTACTTCTTAAAATACTGAACACACAAAAATTACTTTAAATGTCACTTAAACGAATCTTACTTCATTGACATTTCACAAAAATATATACCTTTTTTATCAATTACTCTGAAATTCTGTCTGGATAATTAGCTAATATAAATATTCAAATTCCTGTTGCAAGTTTCCGCCCTTGTTTATCGCATTTACAGCTGTAAGACTCATGCTTTTAGCTAACTCTTTGCCTTACAACTTCATGTCGCGGTCTTGAGAGTCTGCTGTCTAGGGTTCGATACGAGCTGCGTCTACCAATCAATATGAATATTCCAATATCATTAATTTTTTTCCACAATTTACCAAAAAGGGCTTTATCCGAGAAGTGGGTGTAGTGGCATGTCAATTCATTGCTGATTTTTCTTTTTTTTCTCTCTATTCTTTACCGCTTCGCTTATCTAATTCACAAATAGTCATCATATTAGTCCTTACTATGAGCATCTCGGGTTATTTTCCGTCCTTACTATGAGCATCTCGGGTTATTTTCCACTGAACCCATTTCTTTCGCTCATATACTAATATCGGGGGGGGGGGGTTTGTTCCAACTTAGAAGCTTCTTACTCGTCCTCTGGTCCTCTGCCTAACTACTCGTCTACTGTTCCTTAACTCCCTAATTTCCTGTTAGTCTATCCCACTATTGCCAAGTTATGATCCATTTTCACCTCGTGTATTCGCTATTTTCTTATTCTCATTTTTTATCTGTTTCCCTTATCTTCACGTTGACTACACATTCATACCTCAGTGGCTCTAGCATACAAAATGCACGGCCTAAGGAAAGGATTCCCAGTGGCTCTAATGCATGCCAGGCGCGGCCTAAAGGTATAATTTCTTTCCTATTTCCTATCATGATTTTGAGATTGTAGCAACACTAGTTTTCCTTCCATTTAATTCCGAATTTTCATTTATTTCTCCTATTTCATTTTTCCCTTGATCCACCGGTGGTTTTTCTTATTTGATTTCTCTTAGGGGTGGCCTCAGACCGTCCACGAGCCAGAGCCTTGAGGACCAACTGGGGGCTTCACTTCCTATCAAGTGTGCTTTCCCGTCCCGACTGTGGTTGGTTCTCGGGTCTGCCTTGTCCCTCATCCTTTCTGTTCCTTTCCTACCTTTAAATGAGTTGCCGAAATCATCGAGCCAGAGCCTTGAGGACCAATAGGGGCTTCACTTCCTATCAAGTGTGCTTTCCCGTCCCGACTGTGGTTGGCTCTCGGCCTCTCTTCTCCTTGTTAATTTTTCCTATTTCCACCTGTGGTTTCCATTATTTGATTTCTCTTAGGGGTGGCCTCAGACCGTCCACGAGCCAGAGCCTTGAGGACCAACTGGGGGCTTCACTTCCTATCAAGTGTGCTTTCCCGTCCCGACTGTGGTTGGCTCTCGGCCTCTCTTCATTCTGTCCACTTTCTACTTGCATGCTCCTCTCACTTACAGTTTCGCCGAGTCCTAATAACCTGCCTTTCTGGATTATTTGGACGTCGTTCCTAGTGTTGCTATCTCTACTAAACAATATGGGCGAGTTTCTTTTATGTTCGATTGGGGTCCTATCTGTATACAACGACCTTCATGCTGGTAAAACAGAGGTGTGAGGGTTCTGACAATACATATATATATATATATATATATATATATATATATATATAGCTTCTTTCCCTGGTCCCATATCTAACCTGGGTTCTATATTTCTTTCATGTGGAATTACTTGGGAAAGCTAGTTATGTGGTCCATCAACTCCTCAATGACGTAAGACTGGAATCTTTTTCCATCCGGGGGGCCCGAACGTGTCCAGCCACAACCGCGAGAGTGGAAGAAAGGGGTTCCAATCTCCTCGAAGGGGCCTAACTCCTTCCTAACACGCTTCCCTGTTTTACTTCCGGATTGCTCCTGTGTGTTCCCATTTATGTAAGAATCTATCCCATGTCCTCACATTACCTAGTGTTTTGTGTCCTGTGTTAGGTGTGGGCCCATGTAAAAGGTGTCTTAAAACCGATCTAGAAATGTTAAAAAAAAACTTACGTAAATTCAGTTTTATGTGCGTGGGTGTTTAATCCAGCTGGTTCTAACTTCACCGGTATGTTATGAAGACATACGAAGCGAGAGATCGAGGCCTCAGACCTCCCCTTCCGTTTCGTCCTCGATACATCCCAGGGAAAGGTTACAATCAGTAGGATATAGAAAATTGTGGCGTAGCTTTCATTCAATTTTATTGAGGGTACCCTTTGCTTTCCCAAATGGAAATGATTTATATCCGAACTAGATCCTTTTTAAGAACACCTTACTATAGTCTTGTCTTTTAAGTCTCAGAATTCTAAGTTGGAAGAATAATTTAGGTACTCCGATATTTCATGATCACTCCTGTACTCTTTTAATTTTGAAAATACGGTAATACATATCCTCACTTACGCTTGATCTGCTATTTAAGCACCTTCCTCTCCGTATGCACTAAGTCCCCATGTCTTTGTTTCATTCACTCTTCGCGCATCATAACTATCACTATTTAACTACAAATCTTCGTCATTTCTTCCTACTGTGTGTGAAAATTTTGTGCTGGTATGCAGCTTCCTCCATTCCCCCATTCTGTTGGTTAGCTTTCCCTTAAACTGGCACATTACTTATTCTATGGTTATTAAGTCAACAATCTAGCTGATCACTAATTATATCTTTCGTGGATTATCCTACAACCTGCCAATTTTGGTTTACCTATTGCCCACGAAAAGGACAATGTTCTGGATATCGGAGCAGTTGTAGGCCTACATTCTCATGTGTCAGCTTTACCATCTAGGGATAATTTCTTCCTTTAATCTTATAATACTGTAGTCATTTTTATGATGTTTATTTTCGGAGGTATTCTCACATGTTGAATTTATCTTATCATTGTTATTATTTTATTAGTATTGCCATTATTATTATTATTTTTATTTATTATATAATCATTAGGCTACTATTATTATCATCATCATCATTAATATTACTATTATCATTATTATTATTATTATTATTATTATTATTATTATTATTATTATTATTATTATTATTATTATTATTATTATTATTATTATTATTATTATTATTATTATTATTGTTAATATTAGCGATTCGATTAGTTAAGATAAGACAAAGATGTGGCCTCCCGCCCTTGCTCTTTATCATATACATGGACAGAATAATCCAAGATGAGACACGGTTCTATCCAAACTTTTATAGAAATTCTAGAGCAACCGGAACCTTTATGAATATTATAATAATTACGTACATATTTTAGGAACATTTTAAGTTACCTTCCCTAAGAGAAACCATAAAATAGACTCTTTGCCTTGTTGCAGATGATTTGGTACTAATAGCTCCAACAGAAACAGATTTACAGTATTCTATACACAATTTTAATATAATTGCAAAACGGTACAATATGGAAATCAATACAAAGAACCTAAAGTGATGGCCTTTTGTGGGAAATACCCTATACCTAGCATTTTTTTTTTGGATGATGAAATTTTAGAACGAGTAAACAAATTTAATTATATGGCTTATAATTTAACATTTCATGCTGAAGCTGATATATCAAAGAAAATCACAAATTTTACAAAAAACAACGGGAATAATTAACAGTATAATGAAACCATCTTTAGTACCGAAGATCACAAGATTACGGCTTTATAAGGTTCTCGCAAGACCAGTATTAAGATATGGTAGTGAAGCATGGACAATACGAATTAGAGATGAAAGCCGAATAACAGCAAATGAGATGCCATTTACGCGCCGTACAGCAGGTTACACAAAGAGAGACCATAAAAGAAATGAGGGAATTGTGGAAGAGTTGGGTGTAGAACTCATTCTTCACCCTATAAAAAAAACTACCAGAAGAACTGGAAAGCCCATCTTCAACGAATGCCGTCTCATAGAATTCCTAAAGCCACACTTCGCTACTGCCCCCAGGGCAAAAGATCGCTGAGACGTCCAAAAAGCGCTGGATGGAAATTTCCTCTTTGTGATCATTACAGGCCACACAGCCTAATATTTGCATGGATGATGATGATTAATGATGTGATTATTAATATTACATATCTTTTTCTAGGGTTACATGCGCCGCACAGCCGGGCCTAAGCATTTCTGATGATGATTATTATTACGGATAAGTTTCGTCTAATATTATTCCATTATAATTATTATGTTTATTAAGATTATTATTATTGCTATTATTTAGTACTTTTTACTAAAGATAAAGGTTAAACCATTTACTGTAGGTCCTTATCATCGGTTCGTTTATATTCAGTATGTGACTTCCTCTATTAGTTTTTTTTATCGCTCTAAATTAGTAAAAAGTTACTCTAGTCAAGTGTTCCCTATTCAAACATTTCTAAGGATTTAACGTGATTAGCATTTTTTTTCATTAATCTTTCTTCGTATTATTATTAGTATTATTGTTATTCCTTATATCAATCTGTTTATTCAAATTATTTTTCAGTCCTTATTTAAATTGCTTTATTCTTTATGTATCGCTCTAAATTTGTCTGGT